>MDKJ01116900.1:0-15261 GCA_005239525.1 Nicotiana knightiana
AAATCCTATATTACTTGTCGACCACGTACACTTGTGTGTGCATTGGGAAATCAACCAACACTTTACAACTACCAAAATAACAAGAACTTACCTGCATTCGCATGTTATGACCTGAACACAACGAATAGGTACTCGTCAACTCACCTATACATTGGATTTAGCAACAAAACAGGTAACAAGTAGTCGCACAATACTTTTTCCCTCAAGCTAAGGTTAGACACAACACTTACCTCAATTTTGCACGCCACTCACTGCTCAATTACAAATTTTCCGTTCAAACTCACCTCCAACACACTCGTATCTAATCATAATTAGTTCAATATCATTAATTAATGCTAAAGGAACTAACTTTACTGAAAAATTATGATTTTCCTAAGTTTTCTCAAAAAAAGAAAACCGACCCTGGGCCTGCTTGGTCCAAACTTAGGGTTAGGACCAAATTCCATTTACCCATTCACCCCCAAGCCCGAATATGTAATTAGTTTCGAAACCCGACCCTAATTCAAGGTCAAAATTTTATTTTTACAAAATTCTCTAATTCTACCCAAACCCCCAATTTTTACCATGAAAACCCTTGATTGTTTATTGAAAAGTGATGAAAAACACTGGGTAATCAGAGGGAATAGTTTAGAATCGTTTACCAACACTTTCGGGATGAACTTGTGGGTTGAAAATCGCCTATAGGTATTTTTACTTTGAAAAAAATGAGAAAAATAGGTTCTGCTTGTTTTAAAATTTGTTATTAAATCACTGGACAGGCCTTCATCGCGTTCGCGATGGGCCTGTCGCAATCACGGAGGGATATGACCCAGTGGCTGTGATGACCCCAAAGGGTCATCTTATAAATTAAGTCGGACGCAGCGAAATGTCGTAAATGCGATAAATTTATCGCAAATGCGATGACTGCCCAAATTAACTTCTTGTTAGATATTGTTTCAAGTATTTGAAAGTGTTGGTTGGTCCCTTGGTTTCATTGTGAGACATAAAAAGGATGAGCTGGTTGACATTATTTGATTATATATATTCCGGTTGGTCTCATTGTGAAATGATAATTGACTAAGTTTATGAGTTGTACAGAATTCTATTTATAATTGTCGAGACAAAAAATATTGTGAAAGGCTTTGGCCTAAATTGTAAAAGTTTTCATAAATAAAGTGATATGATATGTTTGGTGTGAGCGGGTTGCACTCCACAACAAGGAGTGATGAGGGTGGACAGGGATCGGGTTGCACGCTGCAACAGGAGCAATAAGTGTGATATATATAGGGACGAGCAATAAGGGTGGACAGGTGGGAGTGGGTTGCACGCTGCAACAAGGAGCGATAAGGGAGGACACTTATGTTTTATTGATTTTCAAAAGTGAAGATTTGAAAACTTATATATTACTTTACTACTTTTCATATTTTGCACTTACTTTTATTTTTAAAGTCAAAGTTTGAAAATTTGGAAACTTATGTGAGATTTGGTTATAGTTGAGACCAGGAAAAGGTGGCTGAGTTATTCTAATTTTTGTTACAGTTATTCTTTTGTTTATTTTAGAATTTTTCCTTCTTGATTTATTATATATTATTTACATGTTATATTGTAAATCCCCCCCCCCTCCTCCCCCTAGCCTTGTCACTATTTCGTCGAAGTTAGGCTCGGCACTTACTCAGTACATGAGGTCGATTGTACTGTTACTACACTCTGTACTTTTTTGTGCAGATCCAGGTACCAGTCAGAGTTAGGATATTTTAGTAGCTGTCATCATATACTCGGAGACACGAGGTAGATATGTTGGCGTCCGCAAATTCCTGGAGTCTTCTCTTAATTTTATAGACACTGTTTTAGTACATTCAAAACATATACATAATTCTTTCAGCCCATTATGTGTAGTATTCTTAGTGGTTCGTGAATTGTGACACCAGACCCTGGGGTAGTCTTATAGTTATATATTTAGTTCGTGGTTCGGCGTAATTATTGATTATTAGTATTATTCATGAAGTTATTCGTTGGAAATTATTGGATTTAGTTTATTTTAAATTGTCTTATTGCGTTTAAGTAAATGTTCGAAAGAAAATAGTTAATTATTTCTAACATTTGCTTGCTTAGAAAGTATTGTGTTAGGCGCCATCACAATCCCGCGGGTTGGGAATTTGGGTCATGACAAGTTGGTATCAGAGCACCAGGTTGCATAGGTCTCACAATTCACGAACAAGCTTTATAGAGTATGAGGGATCGGTACGGAGACGTCTTTACTTATCTCACAGAGTCTATGAAGTTAGGAACAGACGCAGTTTTTTATTTCTACTCTGTCGTGTTCTTGATATCTCAAAAATTTTGAACTCTTCTATTCTCTCGCAGATGGCAAGAACACGTGGTTCCTCTTCCGCTGACCAACGGTCCGGTCTTCCAACAGTAGCAGCTCCTATTAGGGGCAGAGGTCGAGGCCACGTCAGAAGCCGAGGCAGGGGTAGGACGCAGCCCGTTGCTCATACAGAAGTCCCAGCTGCGTAGCCCCAGATTGAGATTGATGGGGGGGAGGGGGATCCAGCTCAGACCGTTCCAGCTGGACCAGCTCAGGTCCCTGAGGGGTTTATTGCTACCCCGGTACTTCAGGATGCTTTGGTCAGATTAGTGGGCCTTATGGAGAGTGTAGCCCATACTGGCGCACTCCCTGTTGCAGCAGTCGCATCTCAGGCTGAATGAGAGGTCAAGACACCTGTTACCCACACTCCTAATCTGACTACTCCTCAGGTTCAGACCCCAGCAGCCAATCCAGTTGGGGTAATTCAGCCAGTTTCTCCAGCATCGTTCGTTGATGAAGCAGCTATGTCCACCGATGCTTTGTGGATATTGGACAGGTTCATCAAGATTTTCCATGTTCACTTCAGTGGTGCTACTTCAAAGGATCCTCAGGAATATCTGGATAGTTGTCATGAGGTTCTTCGTAATATGGGTATTTTGGAGACCAATGGGTTCGACTTCGCCGCGTTTCAGATGACTGGTTCTGCCAAGAAATGGTAGAGGGGTTATTTGTTGACTAGACCAGCTAGGGCGCCTGCCTTGACTTGGGGTCAATTTTCTCACCTCTTTTTGAAGAAATTTTTGCCTATTACTACGAGCGAAGAGAAGCGTCATCAGTTTGAGTGCCTTCAGCATGGTGGCATAACCATTACCCAGTATGAGAATCATTTTGTGGATTTGGTTCGGCATGCTATTCTTTTGTTGCCTACTGAGGGAGAGAGGGTTAGGAGATTTATAGAGGGCGTTGTCCAGCCCATCAGGTTGCAGATGGCTAAGGAGACAGGGACTGAATTTCATTTCAGGATGCAGCCAATGTGTCCTAGAGAGTTGAGACGTTTCTCGTGATAGGAGGTCAGGGGTTAGACAAGAGACCTCACCACTCCGGTACATTCAGTGGTGCCTCATCTGGAGGCGGAGACACTCATGGTAGAGGCCATCCTTCCAGGCCATTCAATTCAGCACTTCAAACGTCTCATGGTGCCTCAGGGGGTCATGGCTCTTACTTGCATTATTCTGATCAGTCAGCCCCTATCAGAGCACCTCCTCTTCAAAGTTATTATCGTTTTCAGCCGGTTCGTCAGGGTCAGCCCCAGTATCAGGATGGATGTTGTGCGTGTGGTGAGTATAGGCACATTCAGAGATCTTGTCCAAAATGTTCGGGTAATCAACCATAATTCTCATGCTATAGTTCCGGCATCAGCTACTGCACCACCTGCCTAGCCAGCCAGGGGTAGGGTTCACGTAGTCCGAGGTAGAGGTCAAAATGTTAGAGGTAGAGGTCAGCATGCTAGAGGTGGAGGCTAGCCCGCTAGAGGTTGTGGCCAGCCTGTTAGAGGTGGAGGACCACCTTTTAGGGGTCCTCTCAGTAATGCAGTTCAGGGTGGTGGGGCCCAGCCCCGATTATATGCATTTCCATCCAGACCCGAGTCGAAGTCCTCCGATGCAGTTATCACAGGTACCATTTCAGTTTGTAATAAAGATGTTTCAGATTTGTTTGATCCGGGGTCTACTTATTCTTATGTGTCATCCTATTTTGCTTCGTATTTGCTTGTTCCCCATGATTTCTTTGAGTGTCCCTGTTTATGTGTCTACACCGGTGGGGGATAACTATTGTTGTAGATCGGGTATATCGTTCGTGTGTAGTCATTATTGAGGGTCTTGAAACTAGTGTAGACATTTTGCTTCTTGACATGGTCGATTTTGATGTTATTTTGGGCATGGATTGGTTGTCACCTATATTATGCCATCTTGGACTGTCATGCCAAGACAGTTGCTTTAGCTTTGTGGGGATTGCCTCGGTTAGAATGGAAAGGGACTCCTGGTCATTCTCCCAGCAGAGTGATTTCTTATGCCAAGGCTCGTCGCATGGTTGAGAAAGGATGCTTGGCCTATTTATCTCATATCCGTGAATCTGATGCCGAGATTCCTTCAATAGAGTCAGTGCCTATTGTTCGGGAGTTTCCCGAAGTGTTTCCTGTAAACCTATCGGGGATGCCACCCCAGAGGGATATCGATTTTTGCATTGATGTTTCCCCGGGAACTCATCCCATTTCTATTCATCCATGTCGTATGGCCCCACCAGAATTGAAAGAATTGAAAGAACAGTTGCAAGACCTGCTTGATAAAGGTTTTGTCAAGCCTAGTGTCTCGCCTTGGGGTGCACCGATTTTTTTTTTGTAAAGAAGAAGGATAGATCGATGAGAATGTGTATAGATTACCAGCAGTAGAATAAAGTTACTATCAAGAATAAGTATCCATTGGCGAGAATTGATGATCTATTTGATCATCTTTAGGGTGCTAGCGTGTTTTCGAAAATTTATCTGAGATCATGCTACCATCAGTTGAAGATTTGAGCATCCGATGTCCCTAAGATAGCCTTTCGGACGAGATATGGGCACTATGAATTTCTGGTGATGTCTTTTGGCTTAACTAATGCCCCAACAGCATTTATGTACATGATGAATTGAGTTTTCAATCCTTATCTGGATTCCTTCGTAATTATGTTCATTGATGATATTCTTATATACTCTTGGAGTCGGGAGGAGCATGAACAACACCTCCGTATAGCACTCCGGACTTTGAGTGACAATCAGTTGTATGCAAAATTTTCGAAGTGTGAGTTATGGTTAGACTGAGTAGCTTTCTTGGGTCACGCCGTATCAACAGAGGGTATTCAAGTAGATTCTAAGAAGATAGAGGCAGTCAACAACTGGCCTAGACCCACTTTAACCATGAAAATCAGGATCTTCTTGGGTTTGGCGGGATACTACCTTCATTTTGTGGAGGGTCTATAGCAGCCCCGATGACGAGATTGACTCAGAAGGGTGCCCCAATTAAATGGTCGGATGAGTGTGAGGTGAGCTTCCAGAAGCTCAAGACAGCCTTGACTTCAACACCAGTATTAATGTTACCATCAGCTTCAGGATCTTTCACGGTATATTGTGATGCTTCCCGTGTTGGGTTGGGAGCGGTATTGATGCAAGAGGCAGGGTGATATCATATGCGTCTCGGAAGTTAAAGATTCATGAGAAGAATTATCATGTCTATGACTTAGAGTTGGCAGCCGTTGTTCATGCATCAAAATATGGAGGCACTATCTTTATAGATTGCCATGTGAGGTTTGCACGGATCATCGTTACCTCCAGTACTTGTTCAAGCGAAAGGATCTTAATTTGAGACAGAGGAGATGGTTAGAGTTATTGAAAGATTATGACGTCACTATATTGTATCATCCGGAGAAGGCCAATGTGGTGGCCGATGCATTGAGTAGGAAAGTAGTAAGTATGGGTAGCCTTGCATGTATTCTAGTTGGTGAGAGACCATTAGCTTCAGATATTCAGACAATGGCTAATCAGTTCATGAGGTTGGATATTTCTCCCATGCATGTCCTAGCTTGTACAGTTGCTCGGTCTTCCTTATTCGAGCGTATCAGAGATCGGGAGGATGATGACCCGCACTTGATGGTCCTTAGGGACACATTTCGGCACGGTGGTGCCAAGAAGGTTACAGTTGGAGATGATGGTATTTTGAGGATGCAGGATCGTATATGTGTGCCTAATGTTGATGGCCTTCGTGAGTTGATTCTTAAAGAAGCTCACAGTTCTAAGTATTCTATTCACCCGGTGTGATGACTCAAAAGGTCATCTTATGTAATTTAGCAGAAACTGTGTTCCGAGGCCCCGAAGCCTCCGTTAATCTCATCTCGATGTGCGTGCACATCCCGAGCGCATAGCCGAGAAGTTTTTATGTGGAAATGTGTAGAAATGTTGAATTTGTGATAATTAATGGAATAAATTTGACTTTGGTCAACATTTTTCGTAAATGGACCCGGACCCGTGATTTGACGGTCCTGGAGGGTCCGTAGGAAAATATGGGACCTAGGCGTATGCTCGGAATCGAATTCCGAGATCCCAAGCCCGAGAAATGAATTTTTAAAGAAAATTGTTTTCTGAAAATAAGAAAGACTTTTGAAAATGAACTTTGATGTAAAATCTGTGTTACCGGGCCCGTATTATGGTTCCGGAGCCCGGAACAAGTTGAATATATGTTATGTCAGTTATCTGTGAAATTTGGAGTAAAACGGACTTGAAATGACGTGTTTCGGATCAAAATCGGAATAATTAAGCTTTATGAAGTTTTAAGAAAATTCTATGAGTATTGGAGTGTAATTCCTTGTTTTGATGATATTTTGGTGATTTAAATGCATGAATAAGTCCGTAGGATGATTTGGGAGTCGAGTGTGTTTTTGGTTTTGAACCCCGAGGGCTCGGGTGAGTTTCAGATAGGTGTCGATGTGTAAAAAGGGTAGAAAATCTGCTGCATTTACTGTTTTCTGGTGTTTGGAAAATTACTCTATGCGAACGCACTAGAGTACATGCGATTACATAGAGTAATCATGGGGTCTGGGTTCAGGGATCAAATTGTTCAGTGCGAACGCACCAAGCTGAGTGCGATCGCGGAGGGATAATGGGACAACCCAGTGGGAACGCACCCAACCAGGCGCGAACGCATAGAGATAAGCTGGGCTGGGGCTGGGTAACATCATAACACTGTGTGAACGCACAAGTATAGGTGTGATCGTGGAGGAACGTGAGGGGATAGTGTGCGAACGCGGGCTCTTCCATGCGAACGCACAGGGTTAAATTACCCAGTGATTTTTAAAACCTAAAAACAGAACTAAAACGGGATTCTTCCCATTTCTCACTTCCTCCTTCTTCTCCAACCCCCATTGAAGACCTCCAAGCCATTTTCTCCTCCATAGCCATTTGGGTAAGTGTTCCGAACACCAACTTCTTCCACTTTCCTTCCCTAATCACTAGAATCTAGGCCTAAATCCTAAAATCAAAGTAGAAATTAGGGATTTTGGATAGAGTTAGGGCTTATGGGATTTTGGGTAATTCAACCTCAATTTGGGGTCGGATTTCAAAACAAAGCATATATTTGAACTCGTGGGGGTATAGGTGATCAGGTTTTGGCCCGAGCCTCGTGTTTGGACCAAGCGGACCCAGGGTTGGGTTTTGGTATTTTTGGAAGAATGCTAGGAATTGTATATTTAGGCTATGGGATTGTATTAATGAGTCATTATTGATGTTAATAATTTAATTATGTCGAGATATTGTTGTTCCGGAGTGGAATTCAAAAGGAAAAGCGGTGTTAGAGGCTTGATTGCTATTTTTGGACCCGAGGTAAGTGTCTTGCCTAACTTTGGTGAGGGAATAGGTATCGTAGGCTATGTGCTAAGTTTTTATCATGTTCAATGCATAGGTGAGGTGACGAGTACCTATACATTGTGTGTCAAGCATACCCGTGAGTCCATTTTTGATTAAATTCTTGTCCTTACTTCCATATCCACTGTACTATGAATTTATCTTTGCTTGGAAGTTGATTGTTGTTGAAAATCCTCGTTGATGAACTTGTGATGTAGTGGTCCTATTGAGTACCCAACTGTAAAGATATACTTGAAAAGGTTGGTTATAGCTGAGACCCTTGCCGGGAAATTTGTTATGATAATGACTGATATTTTCCCCTTGCCGGGTGATCATGATTTGTGTTTCCACTGTGCTGCATTCCTTGTCATTTTGATAATGGTCATTGCACTGGTGAGGAAGAGTTTAAAGCACGAAGGGTGATGTCGTGCCATGATTTACTTTGATTACTTCATACATTGCATAGTGAGGAAGAGAATAAAAGCACGAACAGTGATGCCGTGCCATGATTTACATTGATTACATCACACATTGCATAGTGAGGAAGAGAGTAAAAGCACGAAGGGTGATGTAGTTCCATGATTTATATTTTAAAGCACGAAGGTTGATGTCGTTCCATGATTTATATTTAAAATAACGAAGGTTGATGCCGTGCCATGATTACATTGTCATACATGATACATTGCATAGTGAGGAAGAGAGTAAAAGCACAAAGGGTGATGCCGTGCCATGATTCATGTTAACTTATACATCGTACATTGCATTGTGAGGAAGAGAGTAAAAGCACGAAGGGTGATGTCGTGCCATTTATTACATTATATTTGTTTCATTAGCATATTTTCGATAAATTGTCTTCTTGTCTATTCCTATGTGCTTAATTAACTGCTCTATCTCACTTGTTACCCCATTGTTTGTTCCTTTATTCCCCTACGTATTTGTTTATCTCCTGCTTTGTTGTTTCAGGATATATGTTGTAGAATAGGACAGGATAACGTTTGTTGTCAAGTCTAGCCTCGTCACTACTCGGCTGAGGTTAGGCTCGGCACTTACTCAGTACATGGGGTCGGTTGTATTGATACTACACTACACATCTTATTGTTGTGCAGATCCCGCACCCGGACCCAGTGGACAGCGTTAAGGGAGTCACCTTCAGCCCACCCCAAAGGCTTCAAGGTATACTCGCTGGCATTCGTGGGCCTTGGCGTCTCTCTTATCCCTAGTTCTTTATTCCTGTCTTGTTTTTCCTCTAGTTTCAGAGACAGTCATGTATTTCCTTTCATACTTTGTATTTAGCACTCCTATAGATAGTTCGTGAGTTTGTGACTCCAGGTTTTGGGAAATTATTGCGACCTTGTATTATGTTGTCTTTACTTAGTTTTGAAACTTTATTTATTTCCGTTGTTAAGTTGTGAACTGTTTTTAGCTTATTCTGTTAATTCTATGTTATCATGTTAGTTTAACTGTACACGTTTGCCCTTCTAGCGGGTTCAATGTTAGACGCCATCACGGCCCGATGGTGGGATTTCGGGGCGTGACAAGTTGGTATCAGAACTCTAGGTTGCTTAGGTCTCACAACTCACGGACAACTTGGTAGAGTCTGAGGGATCGGTACGGAGACGTCTGTATTTATCCCCAGAGGTTGCAAAGTTAGGATGACTCCACATTTCTTTTCATCTCTGTCGTGCGATATGAATTCTGAGTACTGATTGAGTTTCTATTCTATTCTATCGCAGATGGCGAGGACGCGTGCTTCCCTTGGTTCCCCTCAGCAACCCGACACTCCTGCTACAGCTCCTACGAGAGTTCGAGGATGAGGTCGTGCTAGAGGTCGGGGCCGGGCTCAGCCTAGAGCAGCAGCCCCAGTAGAGGACCCTCAGGTCGAGTCTGACGAGGAGGTCCCAGTTCCGTCAGTCCCAGTTGGACCAGCTCAGGTCCCAGAGGGGTTAATAGCTAGCCCAGTGCTTCAGGACGCACTTGTTCGTCTAATCGGACTCATGGAGAGTGTAGCACAGGCGGGTCTTCTTCCTACTGCACCAACCGTCTCTCAGGCTGGGGGAGGTACCCAGACTCCTGCCACTCGCACGCCAGAGCAGTTAGCTCCACAGTTTCAGACTCCGGCACCTCAGCCAGCCGGAGTAGCTCAACCAGGTATTGTAGCACCGGTAGCAGATGGAGCGGCTATGTCAACGGACACTTTGTGGAGACTAGACAGGTTCACTAAGTTATTCACTGCTACTTTTACTGGTTCACCATCAGAGGATCCCCAGGACTATTTTGACAGCTGCCATGAGGTTCTTCGGAACATGGGCATAGTGGAGTCCAACGGAGTTGACTTCGCTACTTTTCGGTTATCTGGCGCAACCAAGAGTTGGTGGAGATACTATTGCTTAGCCAGACACGTTGGTATGCACCTTTGACTTGGACTCAGTTCTCAGAGGTATTCTTGGGGAAGCTCCTTCCCATTACTCAGAGAGAGGACCTTCGGAGGAAGTTTGAGCGTCTCCACCAGGGATCTATGATAGTCACTCAGTACAAGACTAGGTTCATCACTCAAGCCCGACATCCTCTTATGATACTTCCCACTGATCGGGAGAGGGTTCGGAGATTTATTGAGGGATTGGCCTAGCCTATCAAACTTCAGATGGCTAGAGAGTCAGGTACTGATATATCGTTCCAGGATGTAGCCAATGTAGCCAGGAGGATTGAGATGATTATGTCACAGGGTGGTGGTCAGGGAGCTGACAAGAGGCCCCGTCACTTCGATCGTTTCAGTGGAGCCTCATCTGGGGGCAGGGATTCTTCAGGCAGAGGTCATCCTCCCAGACCCTATCAGTCGGCACTTCAGGTAGCTCATAGTGCACCACCAGCTCCTATTGGTGCACCACCAGCACCTATCATTGCACCGCCGCTTCAGAGTTATCAGGGTGGTTATCAGGGTCGTCAGGGACAGTTCCAGAGTACCCAGCCATATCAGTAGAGGCCGTGTTATTCTTGTGGTGTTCCGGGGCACATTGCCAGGTATTGTCCTTGATCTTCTAGTGGTTCTCAGTATCAAGGTTCCCGTGCCATTGTTCCCGAGTCAGGCGCACCCCCAGCCCCTCAGCCAGCTAGGGGTGGCGGTCGGGGTGCCAGAGGTAGAGGTCAGACTCATAGAGGTGGAGGACATGCCATGAGAGGTAGAAGTCAGGCCACAGTAGGTCGACCCAGAGATAATCAGATTGGAGGGGCTCAGCCCCGGTGCTATGTTTTTCCTGCCAGGCCTGATGCCGAGGCTTTTGATGCAGTTATTACAGGTACAATTTCAGTTTGCAGTCGAGAGGCTTCGGTGTTATTTGATTCGTGTTCTACATTCTCCTATGTGTCTTGATATTTTTCCCTTTATTTGAGTATGCCCCGTGATTCCTTGAGTACTGATGTGCATGTGTCTACACCGGTGGGTGATTCTATATTAGTAGATCGAGTCTACCGTGCTTTCTTAGTAGCCATGGGTGGTCTGGAGACTCAGGTTGACCTTTTGCTTCTGGATATGGTTGACTTCGATGTTATATTAGGGATGGATTGGTTATCCCCTATTATGCTATTTTGGATTGTCATGCCAAGACAGTGACCTTGGCTTTTCCTAGGTTGCCTCGTTTGGAGTGGAAGGGAATTTCATTGTTCTGGTAGAGTTATTTCCTATATGAAGGCTCGGCGCATGGTCGGGAAGGGTTGTTTGGCCTATCTGGCCTATGTTCGTGATTCTAGCGCCGAGGTTCCTTCCCTGGAGTCGGTGCCCGTGGTTCGTGAGTTTCCAGAAGTTTTCCCTGCTGACCTACCGGGTATGCCACCCGACAGGGATATTGATTTTTTTATTGAGTTAGCTCAGGGTACATAGCCTATTTCTATTCCGATGTATCGTATGGCCCCGTCAGAGTTGAAGGATTTGAAAGATCAGTTGCAGGATTTGTTGGATAAAGGTTTCATTAGTTCTAGTGTCTCTCATTAGGGTGCTCCAGTATTGTTTTTCAAGAAGAAAGATGGCTCGATGAGGATGTTTATTGACTATCGGCGGTTGAATAAGGTTACTATTAAGAACAAGTATCCTTTACCGAGGATTGATGATTTATTCGACCAGCTTCAGGGTGCTTCAGTGTTTTCCAAGATTGACTTGAGATCTGGTTACCATCAGCTGAGGTTTAGGGCGTCCGATGTCCCTAAGACATATTTTCGCACCCGTTATGGGCATTGTGAGTTCTAGGTGATGTCATTTGGGCTGACGAATGCCCCCGTTGCTTTTATGAAGTTGATGCACCGAGTGTTCAGGCCTTATTTGGACTCATTTGTGATTGTTTTCATTGATGATATATTTATATGCTCTCGCATCCGAGAGGAGCATGAGCAACACCTTAGATTCGTCCTCCAGACTCTGAGGTATAGTCAGTTGTATGCCAAATTTTCCAAGTGTGAGTTCTGGTCGAGTTCAGTTGCCTTTCTAGGCCATTTGGTATCATCATAGGGTGTTCAGGTGGATCTCAAGAAGATTTCAGCAGTCAGAGATTGGCCTAGACCCACCTCAGCTACAGAGATCCGGAGTTTCTTGGGCTTAGCAGGTTATTATCGCCGGTTTATGGAGGGATTTTCATCCATTGCAGCCCCGATGACCAGGTTGACTCAGAAGAGTGCCCAGTTCAGGTGGTCTGATGAGTGCGAAGCGAGCTTCCAGAAGCTCAAGATAGCCTTGACCACGGCACTAGTGTTGGTTTTGCCCACAGGTTAAGGATCGTATACCGTGTATTGTGATGCTTCATAGGTTGGGCTTGGTGCAGTGTTGATGCACGATGGCAAGGTTATAGCGTATGCTTCTCGTCAGTTGAAGGTCCATGAGAAGATCTATCCAGTTCATGACTTGGAGTTAGCAGTTATTGTGCATGCATGGAATATTTGGAGGCATTACTTGTAAGGTGTGCCATGTGAGGTGTTCACGGATCATAAGAGCTTACAGTATTTGTTTAAACAGAAGGAGTTGAACATGAGACAGAAGAGATGGCTAGAGTTGCTGAAGGATTATGATATTACCATTTTTTATCATCCGGGGAAGGCCAATGTGGTGGCCGATGCTTTGAGCCGGAAGTCAGCTAGTATGGGTAGTCTTGCTTATTTATCAGTCGGAGAGCGACCTCTTACTTTGGATGTTCAGGTGTTAGCCAACCGAGTTGTGAGGTTGGAGGTTACTGAGACTGGCAGTGTTTTGGCCCATACCGTAGCCCGTTCTTCCTTATATGACCATATTCGGGCCAGGCAGTATGATGATCGCCACTTATGTGTTCTTAGAGATAGAGTCAGGCACGGAGATGCCAAGCAGGTTACGATTGATGCTGAGGGAGTTTTGAGGATGCAGGGTCGGATTTGCGTACCTGATATGGATGGTATTCGTGAGTTGATACTTTAGGAGGCCCATAGTTCCCGGTATTCTATCCATCCGGGCGCTGCAAAGATGTACCAGGACTTGCGGCAGCACTATTGGTGGCGGAGGATGAAGAAGGATATTGTAGCTTATGTAGCTCGGTGCTTGAACTGTCAGCAGGTTAAGTACGAGCACCAGAGATCCGGTGGTTTGATGCAGCAGATTTAGCTTCCCGAGTGGAAGTGGGAGCGTATCACCATGGACTTTGTAGTTGGACTCCCACGGACTCAGAGGATGTTTGATGCAGTATGGGTCGTTGTGGATAGGCTGACCAAGTCAGCGCACTCCATCCCAATATCAGTTTCGTATTCAGCAGAGAAGTTGGCAAGGATCTATATGAGAGAAATTGTTAGACTGCATGGTGTACCTATATCCATTATATCAGACCGAGGTATTCAGTTTACCTCCCATTTCTGGAGAGTATTTCAGCGAGAGTTGGGCACCCACATTGATTTGAGCACCGCATTTCATCCTCAGACGGACGGGCAGTCCGAGAGTACTATTCAAATTTTGGAGGATATGTTGCGAGCTTGTGTTATTGACTTTGGTGGTTCATGGGACCAGTTCTTGCCTTTAGCTGAGTTTGCCTACAACAACATATGGCTCCGTATGAGGCGTTGTATGGTAGACGGTGTCGGTCTCCAGTCAGATGGTTTGAGCCGGGTGAGGCTAGATTGTTGGGTTCCGAGTTAGTCCAGGATGCCTTTGACAAGGTGAAGATCATTCAGGATAGACTTCGTACAGCTCAGTCCAGGCAGAAGAGTTATGCGGATCGCAGAGTTCGAGATTTGGCATTTATGATAGGCGACCGGGTATTTCTTCGGGTGTCGCCCATGAAGGGCGTGATGAGATTCGGAAAGAAGGGCCAGTTGAGCCCTAGGTACATTGGTCCATTTGAGATTTTGGACAGGGTAGGAGAGGTGGCCTACAGACTTGCCTTGCCACCTAGTTTGTCAGCCGTGCATATTTCACGTGTCTATGCTCCGGAGGTACATTGCGGACCCATCTCATGTACTTGACATCAGTGGTGGCCAGTTGGACAAGGATTTGTCTTATGAGGAGGAGTCGGTAGCCATATTAGATCGGCAGGTGCGACAGTTGAGATCAAAGTGTTATCCTTCGGTTCGTGTTCAGTGGAGAGGTTAGCCTCTTGAGGCAGCTACTTGGGAGTCCGAGCCTGATATGCGGAGACGTTATCCCCACCTTTTCCCCGATTCAGGTACTTTTCTATGTTCGTTCGAGGATGAACGGTTGTTTTAGAGGTAGAGATTGTGATGACCCAAAAGGTCATCTTGTGTAATTTAGCAGAAACTGTGTTTCGAGGCCCTTAAAGCCTCCGTTAATCTCACCTCGATGTGCGTGCACAGCCCGAGCGCGTAGCAGGGAAGTTTTTACGTGGAAATGTGTTGAACTGTTGAATTTATGATAATTAATGGAATAAAGTTGACTTTGGTCAACATTTTTTCTAAACGGACCCGGACCCGTGATTTGATAGTCCCGAAGAGTCCGTAGGAAAATATGGGACCTGGGCGTATGCCCGGAATCAAATTCCGAGGTCCCAAGCCCGAGAAATGAATTTTTAAAGAATATTGTTTTTCTGAAAATAAGAAAGACTTTTGAAAATGAACTTTGATGTGAAATCTGGGTTACCGGGCCCGTATTATGGTTCCAGAGCCCGGAACAGGTTGAATATATGTTATGTGAGTTAATGTGTGAAATTTGGTGTAAAACGGACTTCAAATGACGTGTTTCGGATCAAAATCGGAATAATTAAGCTTTATGAAGTTTTAAGAAAATTCTATGAGTTTTGGAGTGTAATTCCTTGTTTTGATGATATTTTGGTGATTTAAATGCATGAATAAGTCCATAGTATGATTTGGCAGTCGGGTGTGTTTTTGGTTTTGAACCCCGAGGGCTCGGGTGAGTTTCGGATAGGTGACGGGGTGTAAAAAAGGTAGAAAATCTGCTGCATTTACTGTTTTCTGGTGTTTGGAAAATTACTCTATGCGAACGCACTAGAGTACATGCGATCGCACAGAGTAATTGATGAGTGGCTAGAATTCGTGATTTTAAGCATTATATACCTCACATTTTATGAGCTTTAAT
>ML403158.1:34212-45371 GCA_005239525.1 Nicotiana knightiana
GGTCGCATGATATTTTTCCGGGACATCAAATATGACCCAAGGAACTATAACCAACGCTTCAAAATGATCAAGTTATATTTTTTGGCATTCTATGGCAATTATACTTGAATTCCACCAGTCATGCCAGTAGTATCGCCAGCCATGTTCCAGGTCGGACTCCTTGGTACGGAGGCGGTACCAAATATCATGATATTTACTGAGACATCAAATTTGAACCAAGGAACCATAACCAAAGCTTCAAAAGGATCAAGTTACATTTTTGGCATTTTATGGCAATTAAACTGGAATTCCGCCAGTCGTGCCTGTATTATCGCCTCCCATGGTCCAGGCCGGACGCCTTGGTACGGAGGCGGTACCAGATCGCATGATATTTTTCCGAACATCAAATACGACCCAAGGAACAATAACCAACGCTTCGAAATGATCAAGTTACATTATTTGGCATTTTATGGTATTTAAACTGGAATTCCGCCAGCCGTGCTTGTATTATCGCCATCCATAGTCTAGGCAGGACGCCTTGGTTTGGATATAGTACCGGATTGCATGATATTTTTGCGGGACATCAAATACAACCCTAGAAACCATAAACAACTCTTCGAAAGGATCAAGTTACATTTTTTCGCTTTTGATGGAAATTAAACTAGAATTCCGCAAAGTCGTGCCTGCGTTATCGCCTTCTATGGTCCAGGACGGACACCTTGGTACGTAGCCGGTACCGAAACGCATGATATTTGTCCTAGAAATCAAATACAACCGAAGGATTCATAACCAATGCTTTGAAATGATCAAGTTACATTTATTGGAATTTTATGGCAATTAAACTGGAATTACGCCAGCCGTGCCTATATTATTGCCTGCCATAGTCCAGGTCGCATGCCTTGGTACGGAGCCGGTACCAAATCACATGATATTTCTCTGGGACATCAAATACGACCCAAGGAACCATAACCAACGCTTCGAAATGATCAAGTTACATTTTTTCGCATTATATGGCAATTAAACTGGAATTCCGCCAGTCATGCCTGTATTATCGCCTGCCATGGTCCAGGCCGGACGCCTTGGTATGGAGCCGGTAACTTATCGCATGATATTTCTCCGGGACATCAAATATGACCCAAGGAACCATAACAACTCTTCGAAAGGATCAAGTTACATATTTTGGAATTTTATGGCAATTATACTGGAATTCCGCCAAGTCGTGCCTGTATTATCGCCTGCCATGGTCCAGGTCGGACGCATTGGTATGGAGACGGTACGAGATTGCATGATATTGCTTCGGGACATCAAATACGACCCAAGGGACCATAACTAACGCTTGGAAATTATCAAGTTACATTTCTTGGCATTTTATGGCAATTAAATTGGAATTCCGCCAGTCGTGCCTATATAATCGCCTGCCATGGTCCAGGCCGGATGTTTTGATATAGAGACAATACTGGATCGCATCATATTTTTCCGGGACATCAAATACAACACAAGGAACAATAACCAACGCTTCGAAATGATCAAGTTACATTTTTTGGCATTTTATGGCAATGAAATTGGAATTCCAACAGTCGTGCCTGTATTATCGCCTGCCATGGTCCAGGCCGGATGTTTTGATATAGAGACAATACTGGATCGCATCATATTTTTCCGGGACATCAAATACAACACAAGGAACAATAACCAACGCTTCGAAATGATCAAGTTACATTTTTTGGCATTTTATGGCAATGAAATTGGAATTCCAACAGTCGTGCCTGTATTATCGCCTGCCATGGTCCAGGCCGGATGTTTTGATATAGAGACAATACTGGATCGCATCATATTTTTCCGGGACATCAAATACAACACAAGGAACAATAACCAACGCTTCGAAATGATCAAGTTACATTTTTTGGCATTTTATGGCAATGAAATTGGAATTCCAACAGTCGTGCCAGTATTATCGCCTGCCGTGGTCCAGGCCGGACGCCTTGGTACGAAGCCGTAACCGGGTCGCATGATATTAGTCCGGGATATGAAATATGACTCAAGGAACCATAACCAACGCTTCGAAATAATCAAGTTACAATTTTTGGCATTTTATGGCAATTAAACTGGAATTCCGCCAGGCGTGCATGTATTATCGCCTGCCATGGTCCAGGTCGGACGCCTTGGTATGGATCCGGTACGAGATTGCATGATATTTCTTCGAGACATCAAATACGACCCAAAAAACCATAACCAACGCTTCGAAATGATCAAGTTACATTTTTTGGAATTTTATGGCAATTAAACTGGATTTCCGCCAGTCGTGCCATTATGATAGCCTGCCATGGTCTAGGTCGGAAGCCTTGGTACGGAGCCGGTACCGGATAGCATGGTATTTGTCCGGGACATCAAATACGACCCAAGTAACCATAACCAAAGCTTCGAAATGATCAAGTTATATTTTTTGGCATTTTATGGCAATTAAACTAGAATTTCGTCAGTCGTGCCTGTATTATCGCCTGCCATGGTCCTGGTCGGACGCCTCTGTACGGAGCCGGTACCGGGTCGCATGATATTTGACCAGGACATCAAATACGACCCAAGGAACCATAACCAATGCTTCGAAATGATCAAGTTACATTTTTTGGCATTTTATGGCAATTAAACTGGAATTCCGCCAGTCGTTCCTGTATTATAGCCTACTATGGTCTAGGCCGGACGCCTTGGTATGGAGCTGGTACGAGATTGCATCATATTTCTTCGGGACATCAAATACGACCCAAGGAACCATAACCAACGCTTGAAAATGATCAAGTTACATTTCTTGGAATTTTATGGCAATTAAATTGGAATTTCGCCAGTCGTGCCTGTATTATCGCCTGCCATGGTCCAGGCCGGACGCCTTGGCACGGAGCCAGTACCGGATCGCATGATATTTGTCTAGGACATCAAATACGACCCAAGGAACAATAACCAACCCTTCGAAATGATCAAGTTACGTTATTTGGCATTTTATGGCAATTAAACTGGAATTCCGCCAGTCGTGCCTGTAATATCGCCATCCATGGTCCAGGCAGGACGCCTTGGTTTGGATATAGTACCGGATTGCATGATATTTTTTTGGGACATCAAATACAATCCAAGAAACCATAACCAACTCTTCGAAAGGATCAAGTTACATTTTTTTTGTGTTTTATGGAAATTAAACTAGAATTCCGCCAAGTCGTGCCTGCGTTATCGCCTTCTATGGTCCAGGCCGGATGCCTTGGTACGTAGANACATTTATTGGAATTTTATGGCAATTAAATTGGAATTCTGCCAGTCGTGCCTATATTATTGCCTGCCATAGTCCAGGTCGGATTCCTTGGTATGGAGCCGGTACCGAATCACATGATATTTATCCGGGACATCAAATACGGCCCAAGGAACCATAACCAACGCTTCGAAATGATCAAGTTGTATTTTTTGGCATTATATGGCAATTAAACTGGAATTCCGCCAGTCATGCCTGTATTATCGCCTGCCATGGTCCAGGCCGGACGCCTTGGTATGGAGCCGATACCGGATATCATGATGTTTGTCCGGGACATGAAATACGAGCCAAGGAACCATAACCAACGCTTCAAAATGACCAGGTTACATTTTTTGGCAATTTCTGGCAATTAAATTTCAATTTCGCCAGTCGTGCCTGTATTATCGCCTGCCATGGTCTAGGACGGACGCCTTGGTACGCAGCCTGTTTTGGATCGCATGATATTTCTCCAGGACATTAAATACGATCCAAGGAACCATAACCAACGCTTCAAAATGATCAAATTACATCTTTTGGCATTTTATGGAAATTAAACTGGAATTCCGCCAGTCGTGCCTGTATTATCGCCTGCCATGGTCCAGGCCGGACGCCGTGGTACGTAGCCGGTACCGGATTGTATGATATTTCTCCAGGACATCAAATACGACCCACGGAACCATAACCAACGCTCTGAAATGATCTAGTTACATATTTTTGGCATTTTATGGTAATTAAACATGAATTTCGATAGTCGTTCCTTTTATTATCGCGTGCCATGGTACAGGCCAGACGCCTTGGTACGGAGCCGGTACCGGGTCGCATGATATTGTCCGGGATATGAAATATGACCCAAGGAACCATAACCAACGCTTCGAAATGATCAAGTTACATTTTTTGGCATTTTACGGCAATTATAGTGGAATTCTGCCAGTCGTGCCTGTATTATCGCCTACTATGGTCCAGGCCAGACGCCTTGGTATGGAGTCGGTACCGGGTCGCATCATATTTGTCCGAAACATTAAATATTACCAAAGGAACCATAACATATGCTTCGAAATGATCAATTTACATTTTTTGGCATTTTATGGTAATTAAACTGGAATTCCGCGAGTCGTGCCTGTATTAGCGCCTGCCATGGTCCAGGCCGGACGTCTTGGTACGAAGTTGGTACCGGATCGCATGATATTTTTCCTGGACATCAAATACGACCCAAGGAACCATAACCAACGCTTCGAAATGATCAAGTTATATTTTTTGGCCTTTTATGGCAATTAAACTGGAATTCCGTCAGTCGTGCCTCTATTATCGCCTGCCATGGTCCAGGCCGGACGCCTTGGTACAGAGCTGGTACCGGATCGCATGATATTTTTCCAGGACATCAAATACGACCCACGGAACAATAAAAAACGATATGAAATGATCAAGTTACATATTTTTGGCATTTTATGGTAATTAAACTGGAATTCCGACAGTCGTGCATGTATTATCGTCTGCCATGGTACATGCCAGACGCCTTGGTACAAAACCGGTACCGGGTCACATGATATTTTCCGGGATATGAAATATGACCCAAGGAACCATAACCAACGCTTCAGAATGATCAAGTTACATTTCTTGGCATTTTATGGCAATTAAACTGGAATTCCGCCCGTCGTGCTTGTATTAGCCCCTTCCATGGTCCAGGCCGGACGCCTTGGTACGGAGACGGTACCGGATTGCATGATATTTGTCGTGGACATCAAATACGACCCAAGGAACCATAACCAACGCTTCGAAATGAACAACTTACATTTTTTGGCATTATATGGCAATTAAACTGGAATTCCCCCAGTTGTGCCTGTATTATCGCCTGCCATGGTCCAGGACGGACGCCTTGGTATGGAGCTGGTACCGGATATCATGATATTTGTCCGGGACATCAAATACGAGACAAGGAACCATAACCAACACTTCGAAATGACCAGGTTACATTTTTTGGCATTTTATGGCAATTAAACTGCAATTCCGCCAGCTTGTATCGGATCGCATGATATTTCTCCAAGACATCAATACAACCCAAGGAACCATAACCAACGCTTCGAAATGATCAAATTACATCTTTTGGCATTTTATGGCAATTAAACTGCAATTCCGCCAGCTTGTATCGGATCGCATGATATTTCTCCAGGACATCAAATACGACCCACGAGACCGTAACCAACGCTCTGAAATGATCAAGTTACATAATTTTGGCATTTTATGGAAATTAAACTGGAATTCCGATAGTCATGCCTTTTATTATCGCGTGCCATGGTACAGGCTGGACACCTTGGTACGGAGCCGGTACCGGGTCGCATGATATTTTTCGAGATTTAAAATATTACCCAAGGAACCATAACCAACGCTTCAAAATGATCAAGTTACATTTTTTGGCATTTTACGGCAGATATAGTGGAATTCTGCTAGTCGTGCATGTATTATCGCCTGCTATGGTCCAGGCCGGACGCCTCCGGTACCGGGTCGCATGATATTTGTCCGGGACATTAAATATCACCCAAGGAACCATAATATACGCTTCGAAATGATCAATTTATATTTTTTATCATTTTATGGCAATTAAACTGGAATTCCGCCAGTCGTGCCTATATTAGCGCCTGCCATGGTCCAGGCCGGATGCCTTGGTACGGAGCCGGTACCGGATCGCATGATATTTGTCCTGGAAATAAATTACGACCCAAGGAACCATAACCAACGCTTCGAAATGATCAAGTTATATTTTTTGGCATTCTATGGCAATTAAACTGGAATTTCGTCAGTCGTGCCTCTATTATCGCCTGCCTTGGTCCAGGCCGGACACCTTGGTACGGACTGGTACCGGATCGCATGATATTTTTCCAGGACATCAAATACGACCCACGGAACCATAACTAACGCTCTGAAATGATCAAGTTACATATTTTTAGCATTTTGTGGCAATTAAACTTGAATTCCGACAGTCGTGCATGTATTATCGCCTGCCATGGTACAGGCCAGACGCCTTGGTACGAATCCGGTACTGGGTCACATGATATTTTCCGGGATATGAAATATGACCCAAGGAACCATAACCAACGCTTCAGAATGATCAAGTTACATTTGTATGCATTTTATGGCACTTAAACTGGAATTCTGCCAGTCGTGGTTGTATTAGCGCCTTTCATGGTCCAGGTCGGACGCCTTGGTACGGAGACGGTACCTGATTGCATGATATTTGTCGTGGACATCAAATACGACCCAAGGAACCATAACCAACGCTTCAAAATGATCAAGTTACATTTTTTGGCATTTTATGGCAATTAAACAAGAATTGCGTCAGTCGTGCCTCTGTAATCACCTGCCATGGTCCAGGCAGGACACCTTGGTACAGAGCTGGTACCGGATCACATGATATTTCTCTAGGATATCAAATACGACCCACAGAACCATAACAAATGCTCTCAAATAATCAAGTTACATTTTTTTGGCATTTTATTGCAATTAACTTGGACTTCCGACAGTCGTGCCTATATTATCGCCTGCCATGGTCCAGGTCGGACGCCTTGGTACGGAGCCAGTACCGGGTCGCACGACGTTGTCCGTGATATGAAATATGACACAAGGAACCATAACCAATGCTTCGAAATGATCAAGTTACATTTTTTCGCATTTTTTGGCAATTACACTTGAAATCCACTAGTCATGCCTGTATTATCGCCTGCCATGGTACAGGTCGGATCCTTGGTACGGAGCCGATACCAAATCTCATGATATTTGTTCGAGACATCAAATGTGACACAAGGAACCATAACCAACGCTTCGAAATGATTAATTTACATTTTTTTTTTCATTTTATAGCAATTAAACTGGAATTCTGCCAGTCGTGCATGTATTATCGCCTGCCATGGTCCAATTCGGACGCCTTGGTACGGAGCCGGTACTGGATCGCATGATATATTTTTGGGACATCAAGTACGACCCAAAGAACCATAACCAACGCTTCTAAATGATCAAGTTACATTTTTTGGAATTTTATAGCAATTAAACTTGAATCTAGCCAATCGTGCATGTATTATCACCTGCTATGGTCCAGTCCGGACGCCTTGCTATGTAGCCGGTACCGGATCGCATGATATTTCTCAGGGAAATCAAATACGTCCCAAGGAACCATAACCAACACTTAAAAATAATCAAGTTACATTTTTGGCATTTTATGGCAATTAAATTTGAATTCCACCAGTGGTGCCTCTATTACCGCCTTCCATGGTCCAGGTTGGACGCCTCGTTATGGAGCCTGTACCGGATCGCATGATATTTTTTTGGGACATCAAATATGACCCAAGGAACCATAACTAACGCTACAAAATGATCAAGTTAATTGTTTTGGCATTTTATGGCAATTAAACTGGAATTCCGCCAGTCGTGCCTGTACTATCGCCTGCCATGGTCCATGCCGGACGCCTTGGTACGGAGCCGGTTGCGGATCGCATGATATTTGTCCGGACATCAAATACGTCCAAGGGAACCATAACCAATGCTTCGAAATGATCAAGTTACATGTTTCGGAATTTTATGGCAATTAAACTGGAATTTTTCTAGTCGTGCCTTTATTATCGCCTGCCAGGGTAAAGGCCGGACGCCTTGGTACGGAGCCGGTAAAAGATCGCAAGATATTTGTTTGGGACATCATATATGACCCAAGGAACCATAACCAAAGCTTTGAAATGATCAAATTACGCTTTAGGGCAATTAAACTGTAATTCCGCCAGTCGTGCCTGTATTATTACCATCTATGGTCCAGGCCAGAGACCTTGGTATGGAGCCGGTACCGAATCGCATGATATCGGTCTGGGACATCAAATTTGACCCAAGTAACCATAACCAACTCTTCGAAATGATCAAGTTACATTTTTTGGAATTTTATGGCAATTAAACTGGAATTCGGCTAGTAGTGTTTGTAATATCGCCTGCCATGGTCCAGGCCGGACACCTTGGTACGGAGATGGTACTGGATCGCATCATATTTGTCTGGGACATCAAATATGACCCAAGGACCCATAACCAATGCTTCGAAATGATTAAGTTACATTTTATGGCAATTAAACTGGGATTCGGCCAGTCGTGCCTGTATTATCGCCATCCATGGTCCAGGCCGGACACCTTGGTATGGAGCCGATACCGGATCGCATGATATTTGTCCGGGACATCAAATACGACCCAAGTAACCATAACCAACACTTCGAAATGACCAGGTTATATTTTTTGGCATTTTATGGCAATTAAACTCGAATTCCGCTAGTCGTGCCTGTAATATCGTCTGCCATGGTCCAGGTCGGACGCCTTGGTATGAAGCTAGTACCGGATCGCATGATATTTCTCTGGGACATCAAATACGACCCAAGGAACCATAACCAACGCTTCGAAATTATCAAGTTACAATTTTTGGCATTTTATGGAAATTAAACTGGAATTCCGTAAGTCGTGCATCTATTATAGCCTGCCATGGTCCAGGCCGGGCGCCATGGTACAGAGCCGGTACCGGATCGCGTGATATTTTTCTAGGACATCAAATACAACACAAGGAACCATAAACAACGCTTCGAAATGATCAAGTCACATTTTTTGGCATTTTATGGCAATTAAACTGGAATTCTACTAGTCGTGCCTATATTATCACCTGCCATGGACCAGGCCGGAAGCCTTGGTACGAAGCCGGTACCAGATCACATGATATTTGACCGGGACATCACATACGACCCAAGGAACCATAACCAACGCTTCGAAATGATCAATTTAATTTTTTTGGAATTTTATGGCAGTTAAACTGGAATTCCGCCAGTCGTGCCTGTATTATCGCCTGCCATGGTCCAGGCCGGACGCCTTGATACGAAGCCAGTTCCGGATCGCATGATATTTTTCCGGACATCAAATATGTCCCAAGGAACCATAACCAATGCTTCGATAAGTTACATGTTTTGCCATTTTATGGCAATTAAACTGGAATGTTTCTAGTCGTGCCTGTATTATCGCCTGCAAGGGTCAAGGCCGGACGCCTTGGTACGAAGCCGGTACCAGATCGCAAGATATTTTTTTGGGACATCAAATATGACCCAAGGAACCATAACCAATGCTTCGAGATGATCAAGTTACATTTTTTGGCATTTTATGGCAATTAAACTGGAATTCCGCTAGTCGTGCCTATATTATCACCTGCCATGGACCAGGGCGGACGCCTTGGTACGAAGACGGTACGAGATCACATGATATTTGACCGGGACATCACATACGACCCAAGGAACCATAACCAATGCTTCGAAATGATCGAGTTAATTTTTTTGGAATTTTATGGCAATTAAACTGGAATTTCGCCAGTCGTGCATGTATTATCGCCTGCCATGGTCCAGGTCGGACGCCTTGATACGTAGCCAGTTCTGGATCGCATGATATTTTTCCGGACATCAAATACGTCCCAAGGAACCATAACCAATGCTTCGATAAGTTACATGTTTTGGCATTTTATAGCAATTAAACTGGAATTCCGCTAGTCGTGCCTGTATTATCGCCTGCCATGGTCCAGGTCGGACGCCTTGATACGTAGCCAGTTCTGGATCGCATGATATTTTTCCGGACATCAAATACGTCCCAAGGAACCATAACCAATGCTTCGATAAGTTACATGTTTTGGCATTTTATAGCAATTAAACTGGAATTTTTCTAGTCGTGCCTGTATTATCGCCTGCCAGGGTCAAGGTCGGACGCCTTGGTACGGAGCCGGTACCTGATCGCAAGATAATTGTTTGGGACATCAAATATGACCCAAGGAACCATAACAAAAGCTTCTAAATGAACAAGTTACACTTTATGGAAATTAAACTGGAATTCCGCCAGTCGTGCCTGTATTATCACCATCTATGGTCCAGGCCGGACACCTTGGTATGGAACCGGTACCGGATCGCATGATATCGGTCTGGGACATCAAATACGACCCAAGAAACCATAACCAATGCTTCGAGATGATCAAGTTATATTTTTTGGCATTTTATGGCAATTAAACTGGAATTCCGTCAGTCGTGCCTCTGTAATCACCTGCCATGGTACAGGCAGGACGCCTTGGTATAGAGCCGGTACCGGATCACATGATATTTCTCCAGGACATCAAATACGACCCACAGAGCCATAACCAACTCTGAAATAATCAAGTTACATTGTTTTGGCATTTTATGGCAATTAACTTGGACTTCCGACAGTAGTGCCTGTATTATCGCCTGCCATGGTCCAGGCCGGACGCCTTGGTATGGAGCCAGTACCGGGTTGCACGACATTTTCCGTGATATTAAATATTACCCAAGGAACCATAACCAACGCTTCGAAATGATCAAGTTACATTTTTTCGCATTTTTTGGCAATTACACTTGAAATCCACTAGTCATGCCTGTATTATCGCCTGCCATGGTACAGGNTATTTTATAGGAATTAAACTGGAATTTCGCCAGTCGTGCATGTATTATCGCCTGCCATGGTCCAGTCCGGACGCCTTGGTACGGAGCCGGTACTGGATCGCATGATATTTGTCCGGGACATCAAATATGACCCAAAGAACCATAACCAACGCTTCTAAATGATCAAGTTACATTTTTTGGAATTTTGTACCAATTAAACTTGAATCTAGCCAATCGTGCATGTATTATCACCTGCTATGGTCCAGGCCGGACGCCTTGCTACGGAGTCGGTACTGGATCGCATGATATTTCTTAGGAAAATCAAATACGTCCCAAGGAACCATAACCAACACTTCAAAATGATCAAGTCACATTTTTGGCATTTTATGGCAATTAAATTTGAATTCCGCCAGTGGTGCCTGTATTACCGCCTGCCATGGTCCAGGCCGGACGCCTCGGTACGGAGCCTGTACCGGATC
>ML403159.1:1048-60910 GCA_005239525.1 Nicotiana knightiana
AATTATAATTGTTCATCATGTTATAGTACTGTTATAAAATTCATCTTGAGAAAGTTTGCCATGAAAATATGCTAAGAGTAGGTAAGCCCAGACTATGCCATCCTAAGGTTGAAACCAGTAGGCAAGGAAGCCGTTTAGGGGAGTAAACAGAGTTGAGGCGCTGTTAGGGTAACTGATTGAAGCAGAAAAGCATGGTAGTGACCAGAAAAGATGAATAAAATAACTTATTGTACTATGATGAATAAGGATAATAAGCATAGAGGTTAGAGGGAATATGTTTAGCAAACATATGATAAAATGAATACATACTTATTAGACGATGACCTTAGCTATAAAATACTCATCTTACATGTTTTAAAAAATATAGATAATGATGCAAGAAGAATAATTTATGAAAAATTAGTTAATTTTGAAATAATAGAGATAATGAATCAAAATTGGACAGAATTAATTATACCATATGACATATACGTAGACTTATATAAATTAGATTTATATTCAGATTAATAATGAATCATACATACCTACGATATTGGAAACAAACTACTGACAATATAGATTTACTAACAAACCTAATAAAAACTAATATAGAAGAATATCAAAGAACCAAAGATTTAGAATATATAGAATATATATTAGAAAGCCTAAAAGAATTACTCAGATTAATTCCTCTACAAAAAGAATATTATGAAAAATCATTTACATGAATACNTGGCTGCATACCACACAGATAGAAAATAATAAATTAGAACAATTGATAGATATTATATCCAAAACAGAATATAAATATGTTCAATATCTGAAAAAACAGTATGAACAAAATATAAACTCCAACATAACAGTATAATGAATAAAGAAGAATTTGCGGTAGATGAAAAAATATACGAAAATCAAGACGGATTAAGAATAAAAATAATATTTTCAAATCTAGGAAGAAGATATAAAAAAATAGGAGAACAATTATACCTAATGATAGAAAAAGAAACAGCGTATCTTGTATCTAGAAGAGAAACTCGAGCAACAATAGGTTGATGTTTTCTTTTGTGATAATTAATTCATTTGGGTACTGTAGAAGTTACCTTGAATGCTGGGACTCTCTTCATAACTATCTTTCAAAATTTCAACAAGTTACACCCCATATTATGTACATGGAAGTACGCCATAAGTAAATTGATATAAGCTCGAAAATGAGATGTTACACCCTGCATTATCGTACGTTAAAGTTCCATCATAAGTAAATCGACGTAAGTTCGGGAATGAGATTATTTTGGGATTATAAGTATTATGCTATTTCAAATAACTGATAAGTAAATTCGTGAAGGTTAGAGGGTAGAAAATCAAAGAAAGTGAGTTTTGTCGAAGTTTGTCGATTTGGAATAAAACATGATCCGCGCTATAATACCAGGTATTTATGGACTAGTGCCATACAATGTACCATATGACCATGATAGTAAGATTATGAAGTGTGTTAAAAGTGAGTAGTATTTTAAGTTATTTGAGATAATTCCTAATTATGTGGATAATCAGGTAATTATTGGTTAATGGGGGGATTAACAAATTAATTAAGTGGATAATTGTTGAATAGAAAATATCCCCCAACGTGGCAGCCATATAAGAGTTATTAGGTGATTCTCAATTAAATGTGCAAGATGGAAAACTTTAAAGAGATAGGTACTTCACCTTATTTGGTTAAAGAGAGTTATCAAGAAAGCCAAAAATGTTATGGCCACTAATCACTTCCTTGCTTGTAGTAAGAAAATGTTCCTTTCTGAATTCATAATATTGTTCATAAGCTTCAAAGATGAAAGCTTATATTTAGTAAGTTATTGATGAAGCTACAAAAAATTCATACGAGATTACATAAGGTAACAACTATGGGATTTTGTGATTCTAAATGAGTACGATGCAGTCTTTCTCAAGAATATCATATGGATTTTCCCCTACTTCAACCCACCGTTATGTGAGTTATTTCAAAAGACGTGTGTGGGAAGGTTGTCAAGAGAAATAGCTCAGGTATATTAAGGCTAAGCACTTCCTTCATTTTGGTATGATCTCATAATTACATGTGTTTGATAACGAGGCATAAAGAGAAGTTTATACTCCCGAATTTATGTACATTTTCCTAATCTCATAAGTTACAGTATTCCCCTTATTGGGACTTCATATTTAATTGAATATTGTCTTCTTCCAATCAAGAGAGCAGAGGGTCTATATATATAATATCTTAAGATTATCTTTGACTCTCAGTTACTTTTAACTATTATATTATCAATTCAGTTTCACCTTTTAGTATATTGCCTTACATACTCGGTACTTTATTTCGTACTGAAGTCCCTTTTTCGGCGGTGCTGCATTTCATGCGTGTAGGTTCATACAGACGGAATGGAAGACCTCCTCATTAGGTGTTGTCTGAGTTGACGTTGATCAGTAAGCTCCATGCCCTTCGGAGTTGCTGGGTCTAGAGCTTTATGTGAATCTTGTGTGTATATATATATATATGTTATGAGTAGGTTGGGGCCTTGTTCCGATCACATTATATCCATCAGTAGAGGTTTGTAGACATATCATGTCAGTTAATGCAGTATGTTGGGCTTGTAGACCTTTTATGTATTTTTTGTTGGTTTTCCAGCTGTAGTAGATATGACGGCCTTGTCGTCCCAGCTTTATATTGATATTTAGTTAGCATTCACAATTGTCTTGCAATATGGCCCATGGTCAAAGTATAACATTGTATGTTCAGAACCCCTTAGTCGCAAGTATGTACTCAAAAATATGTGAGACATCGGGTGCCGGTCTCACCCCTAGGTTCAGGGCGTGAAAAAACTGGTATCAGAGCAGTTCTGTCTTAGGGAGTCTACAAGCCTTGTCTAGTAGAGTGTTGTTTATGGGTGTGTCATGCATCACACATATAAGTAGGAGGCTACGGGGCATTTAGGACTATCACTATTTCTTCTTACTCTAGATCGGGTGGTAGATCTCACTTGTAAGAATTTAGATTCCTAAATTAATAAAATGATACCGACATCTTGAAAGACGGTTAGTACGGATTGAATATAGCTGTGGAAGAATTGAGTCAGAGGAAATCGATTTTGCATCATGCTTATGATGAGTAAATGTAAGGTCTTCCGTAAATCATGTGTGTATAAGATTCTTGATAAGGAGCTTTAAGGAAAGGATATTTATCCACTCTTGCGGTAAAAAGGAATAAGAGAATTGGAAGGTAGACATAAGTTTCAGCAAGTAAAAGAAGCAAGGTGAAGAAGGGTAGGACATACCCAATTAATGAGGATTATCATTATTTACCATTCAGGAAGAGAGATATAAGCTTTTTGAGTTACCTTCAACAGTAACAGATGTATGTACAATTGGCCACACCGATCTCACCCATGCCTTACGGGAGCTATCACATATGGTTTGAGCAAAGGACGGGATATGAGTATCCAGCTGTGGTTAGAGTAACCCAAAATGGTGAATGGATTATTTGTTATTAGCTGACATTTATGAAGGATAATACAAAGGAGTAATAGATCTCCTTGTGAGACATCCAGATGATGCACTCTAAAATAGTACAGCTAGATATGAGTACTACAAAGATATGCACTGGAAATCTTGAAGGGATAAATATGTTACGCTCCGTAATATTACGTCGATATTACGTCACGTAGTATTATATTACGATGATGCTACGCTTCTCCATATTAAATTACGACAATGTTGCACCCTGTAGTATTGTACGTTGAATTTGTCGTAAGGTAATGGACATCAGTCCAAGGAAAAGATTATTTGGAGATTATAAGGATTATGCTATTTTAAACAAGTGAGGAGTAAATTCGTGAAGGTAAGATGGGAAGAAAGTCAAAGGAAATTAATTTTCGTCCAAGTTTGGCATGCTGGGGCAAAATTCGTTCTAAGCTATAATACCCATTTTTTATGGACTAGTGCCATATAAGGTACCACATGACCATGATAGTAAGGTGCATAAGGTGCATTAAAAATGAGTGGTATTTTAAGTAATTTGAGATAATTCTTATTTATGTGGATAATTAACTAATGGTGGGGATAATTATGATTAAATGGATAAGGACCATGTTGGGGCTGCCACTTGGCATTAAGCTAAGCCAAAGTCGCACCCATATAATGATGAGTCATAATGTAATGACTCGGCCGGTCGTTCCGTGAGATTTGCACCGTTTCCCCCATTTCTGCACTTGTTATACATTGCTAGCCTGATTTTATTGTGTTGCGTCAGTTGGTTTGGGCCCGGAGTAGTTATGGTGAGAATTGAGGCATTTAGTCTCTTAAAGTAGCCTAATAGTTGAGAAAGTCAACTGAGAGTTGACTTATTGGTAAACGACCTCGAAATGCGGATTTTATGGCTCGGATAGCTTTATAAGGTTATTTGAGACTTAGGAGTGAGTTCAGAATATTTTTGTGATGTCCGGTGTAAAATTAGGCTTCAATTGGCGAAAGTTGGTTTTTGGAAATTTCTGGTCGGTAGTGGAAAATAGGCTATCAGGGTCGGAATGGAATTTCGAAAGTTGGAGCAGGTTGGTAATATCATTTTGGATATGTCTGCAAAATGTTAGGTCAATCAGAGGTGTTTTGGTTGGTTTCGTCATAGTTGGCGAAATTTGGAAGTTTCAAAGTTCATAGGCTTGAATTTGATGCGATTTTGGTATTGTTGCATTCTTTTTGGTGTTTCGAAGGCTCGACCAAGGTTGAATGATGTTATGGGATATGTTGGTGTGTTTGGTTTAGGTCCCGAGGGCCTCGGGTCTGTTTCGAGTGGTTAACGGACCAATTCTTGGCTTGAAAACTGGGCAGATTTCTGCTGGTGTGAGGTTTTGCTTTCCTTCTACACGATCGCGTGAGGATGTTTGCAATCACGTAGAGTAAAATAGTGGGGCAGGCATTTTGTACTATGCGATTGCGTGGTTAGGATTGCGATCGCGTAGGTTGGTCAGGATAAGCAGTGTGATCGCGTGGGAATTTCTACGATCGCGTATAGTATATTGAGGCGCGTGTGTGGGGTGGAGAATTGTTCTATGTGATCGCGTGTTTTTGTCTGCGATCGCATTGGTTGATTGGTCTGTGCATCGCGATCGCGTGCCAATATTCATGATCGCAGTGAAGAAAATATAATGGCTGGGCAGAATGTTTTAAAAGGCCTGTTGTGCGAAATTAGCTCATATTTCCTCCATTGTTGACGAAGTTGGGAGCACTTTTGAGAGGATTGAAGAGGGAATTGAAGGGAATCACTTGGTGGTAAGGTTTTTAACTTCATAACTCGTTTATATGTCGATTTCTAAGTAATTAAACCATAGAATTTGCTGGAACTAAACCCAAATTGGGAAAGAAGGGTGCATGGGAAATTGATTTTTATTTTGAGGATTTGAGTTGGCAAATGTGGTCCGATTTTAGTTTTACTTGTATGTATAGAATCGTGGGAGGTGGAGGATTCTAATGATGCAAATTTTATCGAACTCCGAGACTTGGGCCCGGGGCTCAGGTTTGGCCGAATTTCGCGATTCTTGTATAATTCGATAGTTTTCGATTGGGTTGAGTTCCTTTGATATATATTGATGATATTAAACTGGCTTTGGTTAGTTTCAGAGCAATCGGGAGCCAATTTGAGGTCCAAGGGCATTGCAGACTAGTGTTGTGGCCCGGTAGAGGTAAGTAATGGTTATAAATTCAGGAAACCCCGGACTACATTATTCTCACTGATTTTCGAAAGGCGCACATGTCGGATGAGAAGTATGTGGCGCATACTAATTTTTGGATTGGACTAGGTCCTCTCCGCGGCAACTAATGAGTTGCATATTCTACTCAAAACCCTATGTTAAATTATGTTCTAAAGATTTGTGAAATATTTGGGATATAAGCGATGTTTGGGGCCTCGTGCCGATCTGTTTAGACCCCCTGAGGAGTTTTTTACTGCTGTTTTTCCTCACTATTTTTTGATGATTTCACTCAGCCTCATTGTGCATGCTGTGTTTCGAAACTCAGCCTCATTTACACTACATGAGATTTAAAATGATGTTTTGGGTCGAGTACCCTGTTTTTACTTTTTCGCCCGAGGGGCCTTTTGAGTGGTTCTGCTGAGTGTGGCGGAGGGCCAAGAGTGATGGTGAGGTGATGAGTGATATTAGCGCTTGGGCTTAAAGAGCCCCTCTGGAGTCTATACACATGCCCAATGAGCACACCGAGTGTCGAGTGACGAGTGATTGGGAGGCATGAGTGACTCTGAGGTGCTGAGTGATGGTGAGGTGTTGAGTGACTGTGAGGCATGCCCGAGGGGCTGATTATGATACATGTTTTTGCCCGAGGGGCTACTTAGGATTTTACTACATTCATTTTCATACTAAATCTTTCGGTATGAAGTGTTTAAAAATGTGCATTGACTTTTTCTGAAGTTTGTTTTAAGGCATGATGATTTTGTGTATTGATGTTTATATTATTGGAAAGTAAGACCGTGTATATTGTGATTTGATGCCATTGATTTTTGTGTGTTTCATTTCCTCTTAGACTTGATTTATTTTTTTACTACTGAGTTGGCGTACTCACATTACTCCCTGCACATCTGTGTGCAGATTCAGGTGCAGATATTGAGCCTAAGCCATTTATTCCGCGCGGATCCGGGTTGCGGGATATAGAGGTAGATGTTCAGCGTCCGCAGCATCTTTGTTTTTCCCTTATTTTTGTATCTAGCTTTCATTCGGAGGTTTTGTATTATAATAGTATATTTTGGCTTATTCTTCTAGATGCTCATGACTTGTTGGCTCCGGGTTTTGGGGTTGGTGGCGCGGTATATTGGCCAATTATATTCAGTAATTTCTGTATATTTTATGAAATGCTTAAAACTTTATTAGGATTTTAAAAGAAATTTCGAAGATGCGGCAGTTGGCTAGCCTAGTTCCACGATAGGGGCCCTCACAGCCGGTTTAGGATTTGGGGTCGTGACACATTAAGGCTTGCCTACACGTAAAGTGTCTTTGGATAAAGACTTTAATTTGGACTCTTTAGTAATAACATGATGTTTGGATTTCACAATTAAGATATGTAAACTAATGTATGGAATTCACACGAATTCTTTACAAAGATTAGATGGAAAAGTAATTTTGTTCAGCAATTCATTAAGAGATACAAGGAAACATTATTGTCCAGTAATGAAACCATACAAGGTTTTATCAAATTCACCAAAATGTGATGTTCTACATCTACCAAGTAGCAATCTTCAATAAGGAATTCATGCGAAGTTATACAGATTTTTTCCTACTTCGATCTTCCGTTACGTGATTCGTCGCAAAAGACGTGTGTTAGAGGGATTGTCAAGAGAATTGGCTCAGTATGTTAGGATATCCCGTATTTCATTTTGGCATGATCTATACACCATGAATGAAACAAGAAAATGCACAACTTCTATAAAATACTCTATTCGTAGAAATGCTAGAGATGTGTATATTCTTATCATTCCATGTGTCATATTACTCTATCATCTGTTCATGGGTCTCAGAAATATGTAAGTTGGTAAAGCTTATTTCATGATATTAATCAGAGGCATAATGTCTTTATCACGTACCGAGAGATTTTATTGGCGTATTTAATATGAATTTCATGCATTTATACATAGACAATGACCCATGACCATATGGCATTATATATGCATATATATATATGTATGTATATATATGTATATGGGATATGGGAAAGGTTATGGCGTTATATACGCACCACCACCTGATCATCTGGTATACGTTAATGATTTAGCCCACAGTGGTCGAGATGATATGATGGGATGCCCTCAGAGGCCTGATGATGTTATGAAACACGTACCTATGCACGACATGACATTCATATGCATATGAATGACACTATAATTATTTCATGATTTACAGAGTTATCCAGACTTACAGGTTGAGTCATTTACGCTATATTTCTTCCATGTTTGTTATGTATTTATTATGTGCCTTACATACTCAGTACATTATTTGTACTGACATCCCTTTTGCCTGGGGACGCTACGTTTCATGCCCGCAGTTCTTGATAGACAGGTCGAGAGTCCTCCAAGTAAGCTATCAACTCAGCGGAACATGTTGGTGCGCTACATTTGCTCCGGAGTTGCTTGTTTGGTTAGTATGATTTAGACGTGTATTGTTTGGTATGGCAGGACTCTAATTCGGCCTTTATGAATGTTATGTATTCCTATAGGCTTATAGATAGATTTCATGTACCTAAAATATTATATGGCCTTGTCGGCCTATGTTCAGTATACGAGTTGTTATTTTGGTCTTATAAACCCGTACGTCTTATGTATAAGTTGGTATTACACATTTCATTCTAGTTATCCTACGGCAGCCTTTCTGTCTCATTTACTTTTGATATCATGATACGAAAATATATGTTACTTTGGTACCCGGTTGAGTAAGGTACCGGGTGCCCGTCGCAGCCTATCAGTTTGGGTCGTGACAAAGTGGTATCAGAGCAGTTATGTCCTAGGGAGTTTACAAGTCGTGTCTAGTAGAGTCTTGTTTATGGGTGTGTCGTGCAACACACTTATAAGCAGGAGGCTACAGGGCATTTAGGATTGTCACTCTTTCTTCTTACTCTAGATCGTTTGGTAGAGCTTAGTTGTAAGAACTCAATTTCCTAAACTCTATCTTATTCGTAATAGAACGATGCGTATATCCAGAAAGACGGTTGGTAAGAGATATATATGTGGAAGAGTTGAGTCAGAGGAACTCAAGTTTGCATCATTCCTATGATGGATAAATGTGAGGTCTCCAGCAGAACATGTGTGCACCTTACGTGTAAGATTTTTGATAAGGAGATTTAAGGAAAGAATATCTATCCACCTCTATGGTGAAAAGCAATAAGAGATCCAGAAGATAAATACAAGCTTCAACAAGTAAAAGGAACAAGATGAGAGAGTACGAGGTACCTATTTAATGAAGATTATCGGTATTTTCAACTCCGGCAGAAAAGTATAACCACTGTGATGTACCTTCAAACAGTAACAGATGTATGCATAATTAGCCACACCCATTTCACTTATACCCTATTGGGGGCTAACATGTGTAGTTTAAGAAACATACAGGATATTAGGATTCGACTGGGGTTAGGGTAATCCAAAATGGTAAATGGATTGTTTGTGCTAGTTGACATTTCCGAAGGATATTACAAAGGTGTTAATAGATTTCTTTGTGAGGCACCCAGATGGTACACTCTAGAATATTGTAGTTAGATGTGGATATTAGCATGAAAAAAAATCAGAAGATAGGCACTAGAAGCCTTGAAGGGATAAATATTACATTAGTGTGGCTCGCATCCCTAGTAGAGGGAGGACGTTAAGCAACCCGAAGAGCCACTGGATGGGGCAAAGGGGAGCTTACAGCAAAATAATGTCTTGTTCGAGTTTTCAGAATAAGGTGATAGGCATAAATGTTAGCAGGAAATAAGAAAAAAATTTAATGAAGCATTATGAGTAAGATATGATACATGGATGACTACGGTAGATAAAAAAATGACAGTATTACAGAATCTATAGTCAAGGGAAGGAAGAGACGAGAGGTGAAAGGCCTTAGGATAACAAAAGAATATAGGACATACAATCATGTCCTAATTTCGAGAGATAAGTTCGCAACTCTGACGCGATTACAAAAAGAAAAAGTTAGACCTTAGAGTAATAGAAACTAGTATGGATTGGGAAACAAGATAATCTAAACATGAATTAGGGACTGCGTGATTTGATAATAGTCGGCATCATGAGAATTTCAGATTTTGTTCCGGCAATAATAGAATGGACAACATAAGAAGATTCATGAGAAGCTCAGAGAATGGTCATTCAGTACGATGCTTCCCTAAAGGAAGAAATGTGAGCAAAGTTTAGCTTAAGAGACTATATATGCAGTTATACTCAGTGTCAACCCCGTGAGCAAGGAATTTTGTTATCCTTGCTACAGAAGGATTACCACAAGATGAGTAAGGGTCATTGATGATGTGAAAGGATGCCAAAGATAAAAAGAAAAACATCTATAGGAAGGTCGTCATAGCTCCAAGTCTTAGTACTCCCCTAAAGGGGGGGAGGGGAGATATGGTGTGATGTGGAGTTAAGTAAGAAATAAGTGATTCTAGAGATTATGGAATGGAAAGGAAGAATGTGATAAAAATGAGATTGCACTTATTCAAATCCTACAGATATGCTACGATTCTAGAATGTTATGCAAACACGATGTCAAGGAAAGGAAGTAAGGGTTCCTGTCTGAGATGTTATTAATAATAAGGAGTCTGTGTGAAAGGCAGGTTAAGACAAAGGAAATAAACCAAGAAAGATTATGCGGAACATTGATATGAGGATGTGCCAATGAGTATTTGATTCAGGATAAGCCTAGTTATGGCTATACAAGAGGTTACAGATGAGTCAGTAGATCGTGCAAGATAAACATGGTAAAACCCAATATAGTGAATTCAGCCTCGCAGTAATCTCATTGTAATACTTGAGAAATATTCAAATAAGAGTTAGGGGTAGTTAAAGGTACCGTATGAGAATAAAAGAGAGTGCCACTGGGAAGACTGTCAAAATACTAGTTTAGAGGCAACCCTACAAGCACTAGGGCTTGGGGATAACTAACTATGAATAATTATAGGCAAGGAAGGACATCAAAAGGTCCGTAATAAGTTAACAACTTTACAAGAGCCAGATGGTCCTCCCTAAATACTACAATGAAAGACTAGATGGGAAACAAAGGAAGAAGGCTTCAACCTAAGCTCAGTGATCTAAGGAGGGAATGGTCTTATAACAACAGTCTTGCAACAAAATTGTATGCACTCCATAAGAAAATGGCACCTACCGTGGATAATGAACGGGAAGTAAAAATCAGAAGTGATATCCAAGATCATATAAGTTGTATGGAATTCCAATATGCGTGGGCACAAAGATAAGCTAAGTATGCACACGAAATGGGGAAGAAAGGCTAGGAAAAGTAAAAGCTTACGTTTAAAGAAAGCTGAGAAGGAACAAAGGAATTATTCGATCAATGGTCCAGAGTTAGTTATGTTATGGACGCACTTAAGATTTTGGAGTTTTATACATGCAGCATATACATCCGTGAAAGAATCCGGTATAAGTCAAGCGAAAGAATTGAGCACAGGTCATAGATCGAATTGTTAAAGGATTATATCATGGATATTCCATAGCGCCCATGAAAGGCTAAACATAATAACTAATACCATGAACCGCATATCAGGAGATAGTTTAAACCCACATAAAGGCTGGTCAGGAGAAGGAGGAAACTAAAAGGTTACGTTAACGAAGTAAATCCGGAATCTGACTATTGAACCCAGAAAGTTATATAAATAGTTATTGAGTATATTGCAGGGTCGCCCTTAATATCAGAGGTACAAGAAGGATAGTAAAACAACCATATTCTATAATGGCCCTACGATAAAGCCGGTTAGAAACGTACCAGCCTCATAATAAGTCAGTACGAAGCTCCCACCGAGTTGTGTATGCAACAGAGGTGCATGTATTATAATAGAGCATAAAGTTATGGACGTAAATTGCACCTAGGTAGAAGGGAGGTCATGAAAGAGATAGAAGATATGATGCGAGATTTTAAGGTAAGGTAAAGGTGAACAATGTACGAGATACTCGAAGCTATATGATCGTGAATAGTCCATACTTCAGATAAAAGGCTAGAAGCGTGGGGATTCAGTATCTAGGAATAATAGCGGCATTGTCAGTAGCATATCTTCCAGCCTATGGTCTAGGTATGGAAAAGCCTGACTTAAAGAGTAAAGAAGAGTTAGAGACAATGTGATGTCTCTCTTGATTTTCAAAAATGACATAAGGAAATCTATGATGCAAGTAAGTTGAAAGGTTGCAAGCAATATAATAGATATGTGCATCACCAGCTATTGTATGGTGAAACGACTATGTTTTAGAAGACAGGAGCAAGGATAAGAACGCGTGACTGAGAAGGTAAAGAAAATGGATAAGTCCTCAGTATTAAGCCCATGAAAACAAGACGACCAAATGATTCTGTAAGTTATACAAAGCTCACTATAGCCTGAATGAACTCAAAAGAGTCTAAGACTAATAGCATTTAGAAGAGATGGAATGTTGCGCTAGTAATAGAATGAGGGTGTAATTGTGATAGATAAAGGATGACGTTTGGGCCTTCAATTGAGTGATGATTTGACGAAGAAAAGAAAGGGATCTCATGAATTGGACAAGATTAAAATACCCACACGAGGTGAATCAACAATAATGGGTAAAAATTTCCAAGTATGAGATGAGATTGGGCCATCAGTCTTAAGATGAATAGTAATGAAGAACGTCAAAGGATTTAGCATTATGCATATATGATAAGCAACGAGAGTAACCTGGGGTTCGGTAGCAGATCTCGATATCGATCAATCGAAGTACGAATTTTGGCATAATATGGCCTACTTAGATGTAGTAAAACTAATCACGCCCAGAGGGACAGCTTGACATAATTTTATATATGTTCACAAAGTGAAGCTTAGAGATTGGATAAAAGTTGGGAGAGAAGAGAAGAGTCAGACGCTCATATAAAGTTAGAATCGTAAAGGCTGCATGATAGAAGGTATAAATAGTTACGAGATTAGAATGATTCTGACTATAAGTCATGGTTTTAGAAAGAGGCTTAATGGGGGGAATGCTCAGGCCTTAAGGATTCATTCACAGAACAGTCGCCTAAATGGGAAGACGAGTACTAAAGTATTTGTAAGACCTATGAGTTATGAGAATGATAAGAACATCAGTGAACATTCGAGGACGAATGTTCCAAAGGGGGGGAAAGATGTTACGCCAAGCTATATTACGTCCCACAATATTATATTACGATGATGCTATGCTTCGTAATATTAAATTACGACGATGTTGCACCCTATAGTATTGCACGTTGAATTTGTCGTAAGGTAATGGACATCACTCCAAGGAAAAGATTATTTTGATAAGGATTATGCTATTTTAAACCAGTGATGAGTAAATTTGTGAAGGTAAGATGGGAACCAGGTCAAAGGAAATGAATTTTCGTCCATGTTTGGCATGTTGGGGTAAAATTCGGTCTAAGCTATAATAACCCTTTTTTTATAGACTAGTGTCATATAAGGTACCACATGACCATGGTAGTAAGGTGTATAAGGTTTATTAAAAGTGAGTAGTATTTTAAGTAATTTGAGATAATTCTTATTTATGTGGATAATTAACTAATGGGGTGGATAATTATGATTAATTGGACAAGGACCATGTTGGGGCTGCCACTTGGCATTAAGCTAAGCCAAAGTGGCACCCATATAAACGATAAGTCATAAAGACACATTAAGGCTTGCCTACACGTAAAGTGTCTTTGGATAAAGACTTTAATATGGATTTTTTAGTAATAACATGATGTTTGGATTTCACAATTAAGATATGGAAACTAATGTACGGAATTCACACGAATTCATTACAAAGATTAGATGGAAAAGTAATTTTGTTCAGCAATTTATTAAGAGATACAAGGAAACATTATTGTCTAGTAAGGAAACCATAGAAGGTTTTATCAAATTCACCAAAATGTGATGTTCTACATCTACCAAGTAGCAACGTTCAACAAGGAATTCATGCGAAGTTATACGGATTTTTTTCCTACTTTGATCTTCCGTTACATGTTTCGTTGCAAGAGATGTGTGTTAGAGTGATTTTCAAGAGAATCGGTTAAGGTATGTTAAGGCTATCCTTTATTTCTTTTTGGCATGATCTATACGCCACGAACTAAACGAGACAATGCACAACTTCCATAAAATACTCTATTCGTAGAAATGCTAGAGATGTGTATATTCTTATCATTCCATGTGTTATATTAATCTATCATCTGTTCATGGGTCTCGAGAATATGTAAGTTGGTTAAGTTTATTTCATGATATTAATCAGAATCATAATGGGCTTATGACGTACCGAGAGATTTTATTGACGCATTTCATATGTATTTCATGAATTTATACATGCACATTGACCCATGACCAGATTTCGTTATATATGTATATATATATATATATATATATATATATATATATTTATATATATATATATATATATGGGATATGGGAAAGGTTATGGCGTTATATATGAACCACCACCTGATCAACTGGTATATGTTAATGCTTTGCCCACAGTGGCCGAGATGATATGATGGGATGTCCTTAGAGGCCTAATGATGTTATGAAACACGTACCTATGCACGACATGACATTCATATGCATATGCATGGAAATATAATTATTTCATGATTTGCACAGTTATCCACACTTACAGGTTGAGTCATTTACGCTATATTTCTTCCATGTCTTATGTATTTATTATGTTCCTTACACACTTAGTACATTATTCGTACTGACATCCATTTTGCCTGGGGACGTTGTGTTTCATGCCCGTCGGTCCCGACAGACATGTCGAGAGTCCTCCAAGTAAACTATCAGCTCAGTGGAAGATGTTGGTGCGCTCCATTTGCTCCGGAGTTTTTTGTTTGGTTAGTATGATTTAGACGTGTATTGTTTGGTATGGCAGGACTCTGTCCCGACCATTATGAAAGTTATGTATTCCTAGAGGCTTGTAGATAGATGTCATGTACCTAAAAGATTGTATGGCCTTGTCGGCCTATGTTCGGTATACGAGTGGTCATTTTGGTCTTATAGGCCCGTATGTCTTATGTATAAGTTGGTATTACACGTTTCATTCTGGTTATCATATGGCAGCCTTTCTGTCTCATTTACTTTTCCTATCATGATACGAAAAGATACGTTACTTTTGTACCCGTTTAACTAAGGTACTGGCTCCCGTCCCTAGTAGAGAAAAAATGTTAGGAAAGCCGAAGAGCCAGTGGATAGAGCAAGGGGAGCTAAAAGAAAAAGAATGCCGTGTTGAGGTTTTCCGAATAAAGTGTTAGAGAAAAATGTTTGTAGGAAATAAGAAGAGAGTTAATGTGTCACGCCCCAAAACCTAGGGACCAGACTGGCGCTCAACCGGATGAACCCGGTCAAGTGGACCTGGATTGCCTTTCCTACCCAACACATTTCCCCATGTTCATAATGTACATTTATAAGTGAAACAAAAAAATAGAATCAAAGCATGCATTTACAACATAAGTCAAATCTCCTCTTTTAATATGTTCAACATTTAATCTTCTCAAAACATACATTCTAAAATACAACACTCCCGATACGGGATTGTGATTTCAAAGGAGCACAACAACTACCTCAAATACATATATAGAACACACATAATGTCTACAGAGCCTCTAAAGATAAGGAGAAGAGTATATAAACTTGCCGGCAACAAGGCCCCGACCATACCTTAATAGAACAAAATATACAAAAGAAGATGGCATAGACCACGGACGACCCCAAAAGAAGTGGGGCTCACCAAAACTACTGAGGAGATGAAAGGAAGGCACCTCTATTGGTGGATCGAACTACCTGCTATAGAACCACCTACATCCATATAAAAGATGTAGCGACCCCGGCAAAAGGGTCGTTAGTACCATGAAATAGTATTAGTATGTATGAACAAGATTCATTCTAAGTAGAATCAAACAGTACACAAATAGAGGGCAGACAGGGAAACTAAACAAATACCACACAAAAATACAGAAAATCACAAATGAAGGTATCATAGTTACTCATTTCAATTTTTAAATATGTTGCGGCGCGTAACCCGATCCCACTGTACAGTCACATCTCACCCTTATTGCCTCTCCACCCTTATTACTTCATGTTGCGGTGCGAAACCCGATACCATCGTACAATCACATTTCACCCTTATTACCTCTCCACCATTATTACCTATCCACCCTTATTACTTCGTGTTGCGGCGGGCAACCCGATCCTACCGTACCATTCTGTTACGGTGTAGAACCCGATCTCATCTTACAATCACATTTCACAACAACAATCACCAACAATTAAATAATAAGGATCTTCATCATGAAGAACATAAGTTCATATCAACCAATAACTATGTGAAATCAAGGAACAATGATCCTTACCAATCGGTAATTCATATATGGTGTTGCCACAATCATTTAACTCAATAAAATCAGTTCATATTTACTTTCATCATTTGCTACACAACCTTTAGCACTTTGATACGTTCAACAATGTAATTAGTAGCAACATTAACCAACAATTCAATGACAATGATTCTCATCATCAAGGATATTCATTCGTAACAACCAAGTAACCATATGAAATCAAGGCCACAGAAATCTTTATGAAACAATGAGTCATATACGGTATGCCATCAACATATAGCTTAATTAGTTTATCCACATTTCCTTTCCATTATTTACTACACAACATTTAGGACTTACATACATTCAACAATTGGATTCATTATCATTTCTTTCATTTGGTAGTACATCCTTGCATACCGATGTATTCAACAGTTAACGAGCTTTGCACATGATAGAGTAAGCACAAGGAATCACCCTTTTCACAATTTTCATATAGCAAGGTGGCATGGCACTCGACTAGGACAATCAGAGAATAGAATATTATGTCTCAACACATTAGAACAATAAATTCACATATGCTCAAGCAAGAAACTCCTACCAAATGTTTGAACACCAGCAAGGTGACTCTACAAAGATTAAAGTTAGACATACATACCTCAAAGAGCTTTTCCATAAGCTTATACAATACACCAACACCTCTACCTATAACAATCTATAAGGAGATAACAAAAATCGATTAATAATTAGGAGGATTACCCATGGTGTCACTCTCTTAGGAATTTCATCAAATACCTATTATGTGAAGTAGACTAAAAGGTTTAAAAATGGCAATTTCCTCTTCCCTCAACAAAATTTTAACATGAACTACCCAAATTAGTTCTTTAATATCACATACTACAACTTAGTCCCACATGCATGGCCTATTTCTAACCCTCACAACATATTTGAACCCTTAACCTCTTGCATGAAATTTTTGGAAGTAGGATTTACCTGGATGAAGGACAATCTAAGGTTATCATCCTTGATTCTTGAAGACTTGAGCAAGATTTGGGTGGTTATGAAGTTAGACCCCTTCTTTATCTCTCTATATGCTCTCATCTCTCTCTAAAATCAGTAGAAAATGACCCAAAATGAAGTCCCTAAACCTATTTATGAAAATGGGATCGGGTTATAAAAATGGGAAAAATAAGCCCTGAAGTAGGAAATGCGGTCAAAAATGCGATCGCATTCCTGCTACGCGGTCCGCATTCCTGTCGCATAAATGGCCCTCAAATGGGCCAAAATGGGAACCGGACATCCCAGGTATGTGACCACTATGCGGTCCGCATACCTATTATGCGATTGCATTGTGCGTCGCATAACCTCTTTTGCAAAAATGGAGGTGCAAGGATGCGACAGCTATGCGGTTCGCATTCCCAAAATGCGATCGCATCTTGGGCCGCATAGTTGTCCTCAAATTAGACAGCAGGCTGTCCAGGTATGCGACCACTATGCAGTCCACATACCTACTCTACAATCGCATAATGTACCATAGATCTGCACAACTTTGGAAAATTTTATCTTTTAAGTCCCGGGGTACTTTTTACTCCACAAGGGGACCCATTCGGGCATTGTTTTTAGACTTGAAATTTTACGGGTATTTACTTCCTCCCCCACTTTGAATCATTCGTCCTTGAATGAGGATTGAGAAATCACTTAGTTAAGAGAACACAAAACATGCCAACCCCCAAATTCTTACTCACTCCGATATTTTCTGAAAATTTCGCTAGAGTTTCCTTTGTAATTAGGCCTACCTACCTGTCAGAGAGCCCCCCGAAACACATTTTAACCAATTCCACACATTTTCAGTTACTCTATCAACTTGCACATAATCTGCTCATTTCAACAAGTTGCGTATAATTCAATTACTTCCACAAGGCACACACAGTTCAATTAACTCCACAAATTTACACATAATTCAACAACTACAATGAGTTGCATATAATTCAGCTATTTCAAGGAGTTGCACTTGATCCAACTAATCACAACAACGTATACATTTATGGCACAAAGTTTGAGAAGTCACAATAGTAGGGTAATTAGGGGAGTGGAGTGTTCTTGCACAAAACTTGACACCAATGTAATTGCTTGGAGATTACAACATTCAAAACACTACCGGACTTATTCAAATAAGTGGGGATATTTCTCTTTCATTTCATTTTCCGCTTCCCACGTGGCTTCTTCGACTTATTGACTCCGCCATAATACTGTGACCGAAGCGACCTCTTTGTTTCTCAACCTACAAACTTGCCTATAAAGAGTAGCAACCAGAACCTCTTCATATGAAAACTTTTCATTAATTTCAATGGTCTCAACCCGCACGATGACAAATGCATCTCCAACTACATTCTTAGGCATAGATATGCGAAAACACAAATACATGAGGAACAACTACGGGAAAACATCATAATCCTAGTGCGACCTCATGGGAAATGCGCTTATGTACTCTTCATTATCAATTCACATAACATCTACAGGGGAAATTTTTGAGAATAACTGGTTCGCCCTCCTGAATTCTAAATCTCTATGCGAACACCCAAACTAAACTCGTGGTGAACTTCACGATTACTCTAAGATGTGCCATAATAAATTGACCATAAAGTTACCTACTGATTATATAGGTCACAGGGTGACTTTGGCATGTTTGGACCTTCAATACCAAATAGACCTAATACAGTAAGGATCAACGAAGTTCAAGATTGGGCTGGAATTATTCAGGAATCCATTAATGGGCTGAGCAGAGTATTTCACGAGGTTATATGCTAAGATACACAATGATTTCTATTAATGAGGTTGACATGGTTTAATCCAAGTGACTACAACAATTATCAGTTAAATGAAGCATAGTGGGGACCAGTATTCTTAGATGAGGTGGATACCATGTATGTGAACTTGAGATTTTAAATAAGTCATCAAGTAGGATACGTTGGTTATGTCCCTGAGTGTAAGGAAAGTAGTTGAGCTCAAATGGTAAGACTCTTGCAACATGGGTGAGATTGAGGCTGCAAATGAAATACATGGGATTTGATTTCACTCCTAACAATAAGCGACATAAGGACTTTATGCCACAAGCGCATGAGGGTGGAAAAAAGAAGTCATCTACTTATGAGATTACCATAATTCGAACAATCTAACCCTTCCTAAGGCGGTGGAATGCCAGAGGTAGCAAAATTCCCATACATGACAATGACGTTGTCAATACTCTTAGGAGCCGAGTGAGGAGAGAGCCACATAACCTCATCAAATCCGACCCATTTATGACTTTCGAAAAGGGGAAACACTTTGGTTTGAAATCATGGAAATTTAATCTTGAACTTTAAGGAAAATCATTACTTTTGGAACCAATGAGACAAGCCCCCATAGCCCTAGAAAATTGTCAACAGTGGCGTTAAAGTACTTAAAATCATTACGAGTTAGTGTAGAATAAGTCCTCGAAGTGACCATATGAATAATTATGAAAGGGTGAGAAGTCGTAATGCACTTATCGGAGATGAGTAACTTGAGTTATCTAGTCACAATGACAAGCAGAGCAGGTAGATGATTGTTATAGGAAAAAATCTCACAAAGAGTGCGAGCAATATCTTTTATCCTAATAAAGGGAACATGCCCCGACTCTTGATGCCATAAGTCATAAAATTAGATTCATAAGGAGAGTTACTAGATGAAAATAGATAGTAAGGCAGCACAACTAAGAGCGCCACTTGGAATCAACAAGCTTAAATAAAGTTGAAGACATTAGAAGTCTGTAGTAAAGGGAAAATTTGCCCACTCTCAGGGAACTCGTAGAGTACATTAAAGTGAGACTAATTAAATCAAATCATATAGTTGGATAACTAGTCGAGAAATTGAGATAATATCGCATTGAAGATTACGGGTGAAGAACACATGATGCAAGACAGATGAAAAGGAAGTGAGAGAGCTTATGGAAGTGACCTTTACATTGTAACCACTAGGAAAGGTGATAATATAAGGGATTACGAGGAGCTAATTTTTTGAAAGAAGATCTCCGCATATAATCACATGATGTATAGCTCTAGAATTTAAAAATCCAATTACGTTTAGCAACTCTACTTCACCATGAAGCACTACAACACACTTCTACACAACCAGTTATTACCAACCAAATTGGGAGATGCTATAAGACTTGGACAAGATAAAGGCTTGACATATGGATGTGTTACTAGGTGTGTTGCTCCTTGGTGCACTCCCAAACTAAAAGCGGGAGTCATACTGAGAAGAGGATTGTTAGATTAGCACATGCATAAGTGTTTCAGAAATTGCGGCATGCTATCAACCATTGATGAACTTGAAGTGAAGTGGGAATCCATGTAATTTGTGGCACTTATTAATACATTGACCAAATATCTAGAAGTATTTTTAAAATTAGAGGTACTCTTTCTGGTTCAGAATTCAACCTTTAAGGATAGTTCTTTTAAATATGATTGTGAAGGAACAATATAGCCGATAGTGAATGAAGCAGGTTCGTATTTAAAGTAAGAGGGTGGATTGACTTGTCTTTCCACCTATAATTCTATATCTTTCTTTAGTTATGTCAGAATACTGAAAACCCCAGTAATATCAGAGGACCGAAAACTAGTTAACCAGAAAATAAAGGTATTGTTAAATCTATCCCATCTCCTGTATTCAGCGGAATCGGTAAAGAATTTGGGTGGATTACTATTGATAAAAGAGATTTTATTTGTAGATACCAGGGACACAATTATGATCTTTCTTCAGCCCTCAAAATTTGAACTGAGTAATGGGTCATAAACTAGGGGAAAGCTAGGTATGTCAGATGAACTAACAAAAAGGGAACTTGAGGTTTTAGGAGTAAACTTAATAGCTTCACGACTAGGGGAGCCGCTACAAACATCAAAATGAGTTGGATTCGTAGCGACATAGAGCAATTAACCTATGGCGACACTCAAATAAGTATTATGCAAACCAAATGAGGAGCAAAAATGCTCGTCTCCCTTACAACCAGAAGAAGAACAACCTTCAAGAATAAGATGGGCAACAAGAATAAGCAGCATGATCCAACTACATGGAGGCTCAAAGGACCCCAACTTCGATGGAGATTTAATAATGTTTAAAAGTGATTGAGAAGACCAAATTCAAAAAATAACCTGCCGAAGAAGAGGGAGATTCTCGCCAAACAAAGAAAAATCTTGCCGATTTCAACCACTAGGCAAAAATGAAAGCCTCAATAAAGATAGAGCGAGGGCACTACCATACTAGATATGATGATGACATAGGGCAAGATCTTCACTATGACACTATGTCAACATTCAGATGATGCAAAAACTTGAAGGGAAATGGCTTAGGGTTTCGAATAGAGATGAATAAATGGTCAAGAGAAAATATCCTTTTATTTTGTGCGAAAATATTAGAATTGTCCATCCATTCATTCGGGAAGAAATTCTCCGGGTATAGTCCCTTGTTATAGTTTAGAAAGGTGTGTCGGAAGTCATAATTCTATAGCTACAAGTCAATTCAAGGACATGTTTATAGAGCTCGATGTCATAAGAGATTGCATATAAGAAAATTTGCGGTAGAGTGGATTCAAGAAATATTAGATCTCGTTCAAAGAGTAGGTGCATGCAATGGTTTATGACTTCAACATTTACTAAGATCATGCCTATGAAAGTTCTTCAATATGGATGTACATATACAACAAGAGTATGTTGGTTGTGCTATGGAGTGACTTACTTGGTGACCTTAGGTTGATAGGGCAATAGCTGAATTGATGCCCCTCGACTCCACATCCCTAACGTACGTTGGTACCATGCCGATATACTATAGGATTTGGTGGTGCAGTGACATCAATAGGGACAGGGACACTTCCCTCTTGGCGATAGGTTCTACCAATCCCTCCACAACTCAATACATTCTCCTAACAAGTTGGAATCACTCCCTCCTCATGGTTCAAATTCGCGGATTATGGTATCATGATTACTCATTTTGAGAGTAAGGCTTGGAGAGAAAACAAACTCCCTAACTTGAGCTCTATCGCATGATTGGAGTATCAAAGAAAGGTGAAATTCCTAAATGTCCATGAAGCCCCCTAATTATAGATGTGGTCGACAACACACCGATAAGAAGGGCTCTACTAGACACGACTCCGAGACATCCTATGACACTTTAAAACCTTAGGCTATGATACCAAGTTTGTTATGGCCCAAAACCGAGCGACAAGACTGGCGCCCAACCGGATGAACCCGGTCAAGCGGACCTGTATTGCCTTTCCTGCCCAACGCATTACCCCGTGTTTATAATGTACATTTATATGTGAAACTGCAAACTATAATCAAAGCATGCGTTTACAACATAAGTCAAATCTCCTATTTTATTATTTTTCAACATTTAATCTTCTAAAAAAATACATTCTAAAATACAACACTCCCGATACGGGATCGTGATTTCAAACCAGCACGACAACTACCACAAATACTTATATATAACCCACGTAATGTGTATGCAGCCTCTAATGATACGGAGAAGAGTATATAAACTTGCAGGTAACAAGGCCCCGGCTATACCTTAACAGAACAAAACATACAAAAAAAGATAAAATAGGACACGCATGCCCCCGAAACGAGTGGGGCTCACCAGAACTGCCGAGGAGATGAAAGGAAGGCACCACTATCAGCGGACCGAACTACCTACTACAGAACCACCTACATCCATATAAAAGATGTAGCGCCCCCGACAAAAAGGGACGTTAGTACCATGGAATAGTACTAGTATGTATGAACAAGATTCATTCTAAGTAGAATCAAACAGTACACAAATAGAGAACAGTCAGGGAAACCAAACAAATACCACACAGAAATACAGAAAATCACAAATGAATGTTTCAAAGTTACTCATTTCAATTTTTTTCATATGTTGCGGCGTGCAACCCGATCCTACCATACAGTCACATCTCACCCTTATTTCCTCTCCACCCTTATTACTTCGTGTTGTGGCGTGCAATCCGATCCCACTGTACAATCACATTTCACCCTTATTACCTCTCCACCATTATTACTTCGTGTTGCGGCGCAACCCCGACCCCACCATACAATTCTGTTGCAGCGTGCAACCCGATCCCACCTTACAATCACATTTCACAACTACAACCACCAACAATTAAATCACAAGGATCTTCATCATGAAGAACATAAGTTCATCTCAACCAATAACTATGTGAAATCAAGGCACAATGATCCTTACCAATAAGGAATTCATACATGGTGTTTCCACAACCATTTAACTTAATAAAATCAGTCCAAATTTACTTTCATCATTTGCTACACAACCTTTAGCACTTTGATACGTTCAACAATGTAATTAGTAGCAACATCAACCAACAATTCAATCACAAAAATTCTCATCATCAAGGATATTCATTCGTAACAACCAAGTAACCATATGAAATAAAGGCCACAGAGATCTTTATCAAACAATGAGTCATATACGGTATGCCATCAACATATAGCTTAATTAGTTTATCCACATTTCCTTTCCGTTATTTACTACACTACATTTATCACTTAGATACATTCAACAATTGGATTCGTTATCATTTTTTTCGTTTGGTAGTACATCCTTGCATACCGATATATTCAAGAGCAAGCGCAGGGAATCACCCTTATCACAATTATCCTATAGCATGGTGGCATGGAACTGAACTAGGACAATCAGAATAGAATCTTACGTCTCAAAACATTAGAACAATCAATTCACATATGCTCAAGCAAGAACCTCCTACCAAATGCTCGGACACGAACAAGGTGACTCTACAAAGATTAAAGTTAGCCATACATACCTCAAAGATCTTTTCCTTAAGTTTATACATTACACAAACACCTCTAGAAATAAAAATCTACAAGGAGATAACGAAAATCGATTAATAATTAGGAGGATTACCCATGGTGTAACTCTCTTAGGAATTTCATCAAACACTTAACATGTGAAGTAGACTACAAGGTTTAAAAATGGCAATTCCCTCTTCCCTTAACCAAATTTTAACATAAACTACCTAAATTAGTTCTTTAATATCACATTATACAACTTAGTCCCATGCATGGCTTATTTCTGACCCTCACAACATATTTGAACCCTTAGCCTCTTGCATGAAATTTTTGGAAGTAGGACTTACCCGATGAAGGACAATATAAGGTAATCTTCCTTGATTCTTGAAGACTTGAGCAAGATTTGGGTGATTATGAAGTTAGACCTCTTCTTTTTCTCTCTATATGCTCTCATCTCTCTCAAAAATCAGTACATACGACCCCAAATGAAGCCCCTAAACATATTTATGAAAATGGGGTCGGGTTATAAAAATAGGAAAAACAAGCCAGGAAATGCGGTCAGGAATATAATCGCATTTCTGCTATGCGGTCCGCATTCCTGTCGCATAAATGGCCCTCAAATGGGCCAAAATGGGAACCAAACTGCCCAGGTACGCAACAACTATGCGGTCCGCAAACTTGTTATGCGATCGCATAGTGCGTCACATAATCTCCTTCGCAAAAATGGAGGTGCAAGGATGCGACAGCTATGCGGTCCGCATTCTCAAAATGCGATCGCATCTTGGGCTGCATAGCTATCCTCAAATTGGACAGCAGGCTGTCCAGGTATGCAACCATTATGCGGTCTGCATACCTGATCTGCGATCGCATAGTGGACCGCAGATCTGTGCAACTCTGGGAAATTTTATCTTTTAAGTCTGGGGGTACTTTTTAATCCACAAGGGTCTGTTTTAAGAATTTTATACAGTTATAACCACATGGGGACCCATTCGGGCAATGTTTTTAGACTTGAAATTTTGTGGGTCTTTATATAATGAAGCGTTATGAGTAAGATGTGATAGACCGATGACAACGATACATAAAATAATAACAGTATTACAGAGTCTATAGTCAACGGAAGGAAAAAACGAGAGGTGACATGCCTTGAGACAATAAAAGAATATAGGCCATAAATTCATATCCTCATTTCGAGAAATAATTTTGTGACTCCAACGTGACTACCAGAAGGAAAAGTTAGATCCCAGATTAATATAAATCAGTATGGACTTGTGAACAATATAAATTAAACATGAATTAGGGACTGAGTGATTTGATAATAGACAACATCATTAGAATTTCAGAGATTGCATTCCGGCGATAATAGAATGGATGACAGAAGAATAATTTTTAAAGCTCAAGGGACTCTGTGTGCCAGTTACAGTAAGTGTCACCCTCACAAGTAAGGAATTTCGTTATCCTTGGTGCAGAAGGATTACCTCATGGAGAGTAAGGGTCATCGATGTTGTGAAAAGATGCCATAGATGAAGAGGTAAAACATCTATACATAGATCATCTTAGCACTAAATCTTAGTACTCCCCTAAAGGGGGGAATATGGAGTGGTGTGACATTAAGTCAGAATTAAGTGATTCTAGTAACTATGGAATGGTAAAGGAAGAATGTGAAAAAAAAGAAGAATGAGAAAGGAATGGGATTGCACTTATTCAAATCTTACAGATATGATATTATTCCAGAACATTAAGCAAGCACGACGCCAAGGAAAGGAAGTAAGGGTTCTGACACGGGATGTTATTGATAAATAAAGAGCTAGTGCGAGATATAAGTTAAGATAGATGAAATAACCCAAGAAAGATTACCCGGAATATCGATATGAGAATGGTCCAACAAATAGTTAGAGAAGAAGATACCGACAAATCAACATATCGTGCAAGATAAACATAGTGAACCCCAACATGGGGAATGCAGTCTTGCAGATATGACATCGTGATCTTTGAGAAATATTCAGATAGGATTTGGGGTAGTTAAAGGCATATGAGTGTTACTGAAATAAAATAGAATGCCATTGGGGAGACAGTCAAAATATCAAGTTCAGAAGCAACCCTACAACCACATGATCATAAACTACGGATAATTATAAGCGAGGAGGGACATCAAAAATTCTGTCGAGTATCGGTGTAATAAGCTCGCAGCTTTACAAGAGTTAGAGGGTCCTCCCTAAGTACTATAATAAAAGACTAGCCGAGGAAATAAGGAACAAGGCTTCAACCTAATCATAGTAACTTCAAAAGGAAATGGCATGAATAACAGTCTCATAACCACATTGTATGTACTCCATAAGAAAGTGGCACCTATCATGGCTATGAACAGGAAGAAGAAAAAATTCAAAAGGTGATATTCATTATCATATGGGTTGTATGGAATTCCAATATGTGTGGGCACTAATATAAGCCAAATACTCATGCAATAAGCGGCAGAACGACCAGGAAAAGTAATTACTTACATTTAAAGAAAGTTGAGAAGGAACGGAAGGAATTATTCGATCAATGATCCAGAGTTAGTTACGTTATGAACACACTTAAAATTTTGAAATAGTATCCATGCAACATATATGTTGAAAGAAAGAATTAAGTCCATGTCATAGACAAAATATTGGATTGTTAAAATATTATATCATGGATATTCCATAGTGTACATGAAAGGCTAAAGTAATAATTAAATGCCATGAGCCCCAGATTGGAATATAGCTTAAGCCTACATAAAGGCTGATCATAAGGAAGAGGAAAATAAAGAGTTACATCAACCAAGTAAATCAAGAGTCTGGTTATTAGCCTAGACAATTATAGAAATCGTGATTGAGAACCTCGTAGGATCATCATTAATATCAGAGGCATAAGAGAGAGAGTACAACAAAACCACCATATTCTATAATGGCCATATGATAGAGCCAGTTAGAAGAGTACCAGCCCCGTAAATGTAAGCATGGAGCTACCACCATATTGTATATGCATCAGAGGTGCAAGCATTATAAGATAGCTTCAAGTTGTGGATGTGAATTATACTTGTGTGAAAGGGAGGTCATGAAAGAGATAGAAGATGTGGTGCGATATTTTAAGGTAAGTAAGGTAAAGGTGAACAACGTAGAAGATACCCAAATGAAAAAGGTTGTGAATAGTCCATACTTCGGATAATCCCCAGTGGCATATCATCCGGCCTATGGTATCTAGGTATCGAGAGGTCTAGTCAAGAGAGTCAAGAAGATTTAGAGATGATGTGATGTCTTGCTTGATGTCCAGAATAACATAAGGAAATCTATGGTGCAAGAAAGTTGAAGGAAGGTTGCGAGTAGTATTAATAGATATGTGTAGGTCACAAGCTAAAGTATGGTAGAGCGACAAGGTGTTAGGAAGACAGGAGTAAGGATAAAAAAAGGAGAATGCAAGTGAGAAGGTGACAAAAATGTATAAGTCCTCGGGATTAAGCCCATGAAAAAGAAGAGCTGATGGTTTCTCTAAGTTATACAAAGCTCAGTATAGCCTAAATTAACTCAAAGGAGTCTAAGACCAATGGCATTGAGAAAAGATGGAATGGTACCCTGGTAATAGAATGAGGGTGTAATTGTGATAAATTAAGGATGACGTTTGAGCATTCGATCAAGTAATGATTTGAAGAAACAAAAAAAGTGGTTTTCGTGAATTGTACATGATTAAAATACCCACATAAGGTGAATCACATTGAGATGCTATGAAATACGGTTATGGGAGCATGATATCACCCTAGGTGGATCAGTCTAATCAATTCAAATGTTCCCCCCATGAGATGTGAGCCCTAGCGGCAGTGTTACATAAGAGGTTAAGTTATCAGTATTAAGGTGAGTCAACAATGGATCGATAAAAGTTACAAAGTATGAGATGATATTAGGTCATCATTATTAAGATGAATAGTAATGAGGAAGCATTAAAGGACTAATATTTATAAAAAAAGGATAGGCAACGAAAGTAACCTGGAGTTTAGTAGAAAGCCTCAATAACGATAAATTAAAGTAAGAGTTATGATATGATATGACCTACCTAGATGTAGTAAAGTCACACAGATGGATAATCGAGGCTACGAAACAAGATATAGCAATAGCTGTAAGTTCGATAAAGTACCGAAGAACTTTTGTATACCCATAGATTCCCAGAGGGACATAATATCAAGCTTTGTATATGATTACAAAGTGAGGCCTAGAGATTGGCTAAAAATATAGAGGAAAAAGGATAGAAGAGTCACATATGCGCATTTATAAGACTAGAGTCACACAAGTTGCATGACAGAAGGTAGAAACAATTACGAGATTGGAAGGATTCTGACCACAAGTCATGGTGTGAGAAAGAGGCCAAAAGGGGGGAATTCCATATCCTATGGAGTTATTCGCCGAGCAGTTGCCTAGATGGAAAGGAAAGTACTAGTGTATTCAGAAGAAAAAAGTTATGAAAATGATAAGTACATTAGTCAACATTCGAGGACGAATCTTCCAAACGGGGAATGATGTTACACCCCATGTTTTCTTATGTGGAAGTACTCCATAAATAAATTGATATAAGATTGGAAATGAGATGCTACATCCTGCATTTTCGTACGTTAAAGTTCCGTCGTAAGTAAATCGGTGTAAGTTCGGGAATGAGATATTTTAGGGATTTTTAGTGTTATGCTATTTCAAACAAGTGATAAGTAAATTCGTGAATGTGAGAGGGTAAGCAAATCGAAGAAATGAGTTTCGTCGAAGTTTATCAATTTTTGATAAAATGTGGTCCGAGCTATAATACCCGATATTTATGGACTAGTGCCATACAAGGCACCACGTGACCATGATAGTAAGATTATGAAGTGTGTTAAAAGTGAGTAATTTTTAAGTTATTTGAGATAATTCCTAATTATGTGGATAATCGGGTAATTATTGGTTAATAGGGGGATTAACAAATTAATTAAGTGGATAATTGTTGAATGGGAAATATCCCCCAACGTGGCAGCCATATAAGAGCTATTAGGTGACTCTTAATTAAATGTTAAAGATGGAAAACTTTAAAGAGATAGGTACTTCACCTCATTTGGTTAAAGAGAGTTATCAAGAAAGCCATGAAATATTACGGCCACTAATCACTTCCTTGCTTGTAGTAAGCACACGTTCCATTTCAAATTCATAATATTGTTCATAAGCTTCAAAGAGGAATGCTTATATTTACTAAGTTATGGATGAAGCTACAACAAATTCATATGAGATTTCATAAGGTAATAGCAACGGGATTTTGTGATTCTAAGAGAGTACGATGCAATTTTTCTCAAGAATATCATATGAATTTTCCCCTACTTCAATCCATCATTACGTGAGTTGTTGCAAAAGACATGTGTTGGAAGGATTTTCAAGAGAATCGGCTCAAGTGTATTAAGCTAAGAACTTCCTTCATTTTGGCATGATCTCGTAATTACATGTGTTTGATAACGAGGCATAACGGGAAGTTCATACTCCCGAATTTATGTACATTTTCCTAGTCTCATAAGTTACAGTATTGTCCCTTATCGGGACTTCATATTCAATTGTGTATTGTCTTCTTCCAGTCAAGAGAGCTGAGGGTGTATATATATACAATATTACAGTATTTTCACCACCATCGAGCTATAGTCGGTGGGCAGGCCCCTATTGGGCAACCTCTGATCAGATGGTAAGTTATATACCGAGCCTACTATAGCCGAGCACCTATGAGCAAGCCCAGTTGGTTGAGATACATAGCCTAGAATGGTCGTGCGCCTATGAGGGAGCCTAGTACGATAGAGCAGTTATATATACCGAGCCTTATAAGGCCGAACAACTATATTACTTACTATATTGGAAGAGTTGAGTTAGTATCAGCAGGTGAGCATATCCTCAGATTATCTTTGACTCCTAGTTACTTTCAGTTATTATATTATTAGTTTAGTTGCAGCTTTCAGTATATTACCTTACATACTCTATACATTATTTTGTACTGATGTCCCTTTTATGGGGGCGCTGCATGTCATTTGTGAAGGTTCATACAAACAGACGGGTAAACCTCCTCTTAGGTGTTGCCCGAGTTTAGCTTGATCGGTAAGCTCTATGCCCTTCGAAGTTGCCATGTCTAGAGCTTTATGTAAATCTTTTGTATATATGTATATATGTTATAAGTAGGTTGAGGCCCTATTCCAATGACAGTATATCTGTGAAGACCCCAAATCATAAACCGACCGTGATGGCGCCTATCGTTGAACTAGGCTAGCCAATAATACAGTTTCTTTCAAAAATCCCAACCATTTTCAAACATTTCATAAAGTATATAGAATTATGGAATCCATTAGGCAAAATAAACAGCTAAACAGCCTAAACATCCCCAAAATCTAGAGTCAACATGTCATGAACATCTAACAAATATACCAACAAGTCTACTATTATAATACAAAACCTCCGAACGAATAACTAGATACGACATAAGAAGGGAAAGATGTTGCGGACGCTGAACGGATACCTATATATCCCAAACTCCAGCTCCGCATGAAATAGACGGCTAACACTCAATATCAGCACATGTATCTGCACACAGGGGTGCAGGGAGTAATTTGAGTACGCCAACTCAGTAGTAACGAAAATAAATCAAGTCTAAGCGTGTAATGACCCGGCCGGTTGTTCCGAGAGTTTAGCCCCATTTCCCTCATTTCTTCTTCATTATATGTGGTTCAACTTCGTTTATGTGTGTTGGGTCAGTTGGTTCGGGTTCGGAGTGGTCGTTGTGAGAAATGAGACACTTAGTCTCTTTACTTGGTTCAATAAAGGAAAACTCACTTGGAAGTTGACTTGTTGGTTAATGACCTCGGAATGTGGATTTTATGGCTTGGATAGCTTTGTTATGTCATTTAGGACTTAGGAGTGTGTTCGGAAAGAATTTTTGATGTCCAGAGTAGAATTAAGCTTGAATTGGCGAAAGTTAGTTTTTTGCGATTTTCGGTCGGCAGTGGAAAATAGGCAATCGGGATCAAAATGGAATTCTCGAAGTTGGAACAGTTTGTAATGTCATTTTTGATATGTGTTCAAATTTTCAGGTCAATAAGATGTATTTTTTGTTGGTTTCGGCATCGTTGGCGAAATTTAGATGTTTCAAAGTTTATAGGCTTGAATTTGATGTAATTTTGATGTTTTTGCGTTGTTTTTGGTGTTTTGAAGGATCGACTAAGTTTTAATTACGTAATGGGGTGTGTTGGTAGGATTGGTTGAGGTCCCGGGGGCCTCGGGCGTGTTTCGGGTGGTTAACGGAGTGTGTTTGGCCTTAAAAAGACTGATGTGGCTGCTGTATTTTTTTGGTCTGGTTTGCTTGTATGCGATCGCAATGGTGAGGTTGCGATCGCATAGGTTTGTTGGTGAGGCATAAAAAAATATGTTATGCGATCGTAATGGTGAGGTTGCGATCGCATAGTGGGAGGAGGCAGAACAGTGCGGTCGCGTGAGGTTTGTTGCGATCGCGGAGTGTGGACGCGTGTGGCAGTGGGGTGATGAAATTGCTCTATGCGATCGCATAGAGCTGGTTGCGATCGCATGCCTTTTTCCGCGATCGAACTGAGTAAAAGTTTGGGCAGACAGCTTAAGTTCTAATTTTGGGGGTTGTTACTCATTTTTTCCATTTGAGAGCACGGGGGAAGGAGGTTTTGGACGAGATTTTCAGTGGGATTCTTGTGGTAAGTGTTCTTCAATCATTTTTGGTTTAATTTCATGAATTTGTCTTGATTTTCACCATGCAATTTGACGAATTAAGTAGAGAATTTGGGAAAACTGGGTGGAAATATTTGGAAATTTCTTTCGGTAATTTGAGTGTGCAATTCCGGTCCGATTTTGATGTTCTTGGTATGTACGGACTCATGGGAGGATAAGGGTTATTTTGATGTAATTTTTATCGGATTTTGAGACATGGGCCCAGGGCTTGGGTTTTGCTGAATTTCGAGAATTGTGTCTAAATTGATAGTTTCCGATTGGGTTGTGTTCCTTTAACGTATATTGATGATGCTAATCTGGTTTTTGTTAGATTCGGAGCATTCAGAAGCCAATTTGACGGGCAAGCGCATTGCAAACTAGTATTGTGGCCCGGTACAGGTAAGTAATGGCTATAAATCTTGTCCTGAGGGTATGATACACCGGACTTCATATTTCTCACTGTTATTAGAGAGGCGCGCATGCCGGATGACGAGTATGTGGTGCGCACTGATTTTTTTGGATTGGACTTGGTCCTCTCCGCGACAACCAGTGAGTTGCGTATTTTACTCTAAATCATATGTTAAATTGTGTTCTAAAGACTATTGTTATATTTGGGCTATAAGCCATGTCTGGGGCCTCGTGCCGACTTGTTTAGACCTGTTGGGGGATTTTTACTGTGATTTCCTCACTGTTGATTTATGATTTACACTCAGTCATGTTGTGCTTAACTGTTTTCGTACCACAACCTTATTTACAGTATTTTGAGTTATAAAAATGATGTTTTGGGTCGAGTACCCTATTTTACTGATACGCCCGAGGGGATTTTGATAGGTTCTGACTGAGTGAGACCGAGGGCCTGATTATGAGGATATGATACGCCATGAGGTGGCTTGATATTAGCGCTTGGGCTGAAGGAGCCGCTCCGGAGTCTGTACCCACCCCTAGTGAGCGCAGGTACCTACTGACTACGAGTGCCGAATGCCGAGTGACGAGTGATTGGGAGGCATGAGTGACTGTGAGGTATTCCTGAGGGGCTGATTCTGAGTGACTGTGAGGTATGCATGAGGAGCTGATTATGAGTGACTGTGAGGCATGCCCGAGGGGCAGTTTCTGATACATGTTTTTGCCCGAGGGGCTACTTATGATTTTACCACTTTCACTCTGAACTTATGAAATATGTTTTGCCCGCGACACCTTTTTATGATTTTCAGCATTCTTACACTAAAATATTTGAAAGTTATGTTGAAACTATTGGCAAATATATTTCCAAATGACTTTTATTGAAATTGGCTTTTAAGTGTGATGATTTAACGTATACATTGTTGGAAAGAAAGGATGTGCTTGTTGTGAATTGATGAATTGATTTTTATGTGTTTCTTGCTGCTCAAACCTGATTAATTTTCATTATTACTGAGTTGGTGTACTCACATTACTCCCTGCACGTTGTGTGCAGATCCAGGTGTTAGGGCAGGGTGACATGTGTATCTGTTCCAGAGATTTCTCGGAGGTTTGCGAGGTAACTTCACGCGTCCGTAGTCCTTCTCTCTCCTGCTTACTATTATAGAGTTTATTCTTTATTTTAGTTGTATATATGTGGATGCCCATGACCAGTGACTCCGGGATCTCGGGGTTATATTTAATATTTTGTATAGCTTTAACTGTTTTAAAAATGTTTAAAGGAAACCTTTATGGATTATCAGTTTAGTAAAGATTTAAGTGGAGGCTTATTATGATTCGAGTGTAGTTTTGGCTGGCCTAGTTCCACGATAGGCGCCATCAGGACTGTCTTAGATTTGGGTTCGTGACAAAGCTGAAAGAAACACATAAAAAAATCAATGTCATCAGTTCACAATATACACAACCTTTCTTTCCAATAGTATATACATAGATATATGAAATCAAGATGCCTTAAAAGCCAACTTCAGTAAAATCCTCTAAAAAAAGTGTTTTCAAACAATTTCAGAAATAAAAATAAATGAAGGATTTAGTGTAAAATGAAATTAATCATAAGTAGCCCCTCGGGCCGAACATCACTCAACACCTCACAACCACTCAATATCAGCCCCTCGGGCAACCTCACTATCACTCATGCCTCCCAAGCACTCGTCACTCAGCACTCGCACTCAGTAGGTACCTGCACTCATTGAGGGTGTGTACACACTCCGGAGGGGCTCCTTCAGCCGAAGCACTAATATCAAGCCACCTCGTGGCGTATAATATCCTCACAATCAGGCCCTTGACCTCACTCAGTCAGAACCTCTCAAAATCCCCTCGGGCGTGTCAGTGAAACGGGGTACTCGACCCAAAAAATCATTTTATATCTCCAAAAATAGTGTAAATAAGGCCGAGTTTCGAAAACAGTTAAGCACAATATGTCTGAGTGTAAATCATAAATCAACAGTGAGGAAATAGTTGTAAAAAGCCCCCAAGGGGTCTAAACAAGTCGACACGAGGCCCCAAACATGGCTTATAGCCCAAATATAGCAATAATCTTTAGAACACAATTTAACATATGATTTAGAGTAAACTACACAAGTTAATAGTTACTGCGGAGAGTACCAAGTCCAATCCAAGAATCAGTGCGCGCCACATACCTGTCATCTGATATGTGCACCATTCTATAAACAGTGAGAAATACGAAGTCCGGGGTTTCATACCCTCAGGGCAACATTTATAACCACTACTTACCACTACCGGGCCACAATACTAATCTGCGATGCTCTTGCCTCTCAAATTGGCCCTCGATTGCTCTGAATGTAACCAAAACCATATTAACATAATCAATATACACTTAAGGAACAAAACCCAATGGAAAACTATCAATTTATACAAAATTCTCAGAATTCGTGCCAAACCCGAGCCCCGAGCCCATGTCTCAGAATTCTATCAAATATACATCACTAGAATTCTCATCCTCCCACGATTCTACACATACCAAGAACACCAAAATCGAACCACTATTGCCCGCTCAAATCACCGGAAGAATTTTCCAAACTTCCTCCCTTTATTTCCCCAACTTTTCTACTTTAATTTCCTCAAATTTCAAGCCTAATCCGTCACAAAATAACATAGAAACGAGTTTTATAATCCGGGAACTTACCTCCATTGAAGACCTTCGAATTCCCTCTTAAATTTGCTCTCAAACCAGCTTAACCCGCATTCAACAATAGATGAAATGCCAACATATTCGCGGCGGCACCTATCTATACTGTTCTACCCAGTTAATCCACACTTGCGGACAATTCTTCGCACCTACGTTCCTAGGTGGGCACCTGCAAAATCCCACTAACAGTCCAAACTTCGCACCTGCGAGTCCTTTTCCGCACCTGCGGCTTCGCAGGTGCATCCCATGATTCGCACCTGCGGATTCCTCCTGCCTGGCCTATTTTTGCACCTACGCAAGGTCCTTCGCACCTGTAGCATCACACCTGCGGCTCCCCATCCGTAGGTATGACCACACCAGTCAATTAACACCAGCAGCTACTTGCTGCAATTTCCTAAGTTCAAACCTCCGCTAACCATACGAAATAAATCTCGAGCCCCTCGGGGCCCAACCAAACATACCAACACACCCCATAGCATCATTCAAACTTAGTCGAGCCTTAAAAACACCAAAACAAACACATAAACACCAAAATTACATCAAATTCAAGCCTATGAACTTTGAAACTTCTAAATTTCGCCAATGATGTCGAAACCAAACAAAACACATCAGATTGACTTGAAATTTTGAACACATATCCAAAATGACATTACGAACGTGTTCCAACTTCTGGAATTCAATTCCGACCCCGATAGCCTACTTTCCACTGCCGACCAGAAATCGCCAAAAACTATCTTTTGCGAATTCAAGCTTAATTCTACATCGGTCATCAAAACTTCATTCCGAACACACTCCTAAGTGTCAAATCATCTAACGAAGCTATCTGATCCATAAAATCAACATTCCGAGGTTGTTTACCAATAAGTCAACTCCCAGTTGACTTTTTCAACTATTAAGCTTATTTAAGAGACTAAGTGTCTCAGTTCTCACAACTACCAGTCCAAACCCGAACCAACTGAACTAACACAACATAAATAGGCCAAGCAACAAATGATAAAGAAGAAACGAGGGAAATGATGCTAATCTGACGGAACGACCGGTCGGTTCGTTACAATATCCATCAGTAGAGGCTTGTAGACATATCATGTCAGTTAATGCAGTATGTTCGACAAAGTATGACATTGTATGTTCATAATCCCTTAGTCGCAAGTTGGTACGAAAGAATAGGTGGGGCACTAAGTGCCGGTCTCTCCCCCAAGGTTCGGGGCATGACACAACATATCCCTTTATGACCCATACTTAACCGAAGCACTAAAAATCTAAGTCCAAATCAAAGTAGCCCCACAAGCAAAAGATTCTATCCAAGCCACTCTTCATCACCAAATGGCGTTGGGGGTCCAAAATCAAGCCATGGATCTCTGCCTTCCCGGAGGAGAAAATTCTTTACTCTTAAGTATTGTTGCTACCAAAGGAAACACCATGTGCACCAAAATACCCAGACAAATTTAAAGAGATGAGCTCGTCAAAATCCTTCCTGACTCATGTATCCCAAATTATGAAAATCTTAGGGAACCAGAAGAATCTCTGCAATCTAGTGAGCCAACTTTTACCAAAAGAAATTACAAAATCATTTCCATAAGGTTTGACCATTTCCATCTAAAAAATCCCTAATAAAAGCATCTTTTCTAGCCAAATGATCAAACCCAGAGATATAAACCATGACCCAGAAAGTGAGACCTTTTTGAATATACAAACTATCATGGAAGAACATGAGTCATCATTTTGATAAAGAGGGCAGAACAGGTTGGTGATTCAAATGCCCCTTTACGGGACACTACCCTTAAGATCTCGGTTGCGACTGACAAAACTGTTTAGGAGATCCAATTGGAGAATATGCTGAACACCACCTGCTTCATTGGGAAAGACTTGGCCTCAATGCGACCAAACAAAAATCCAAGAAAAAGGGAAAAACCACTGAAAAGCAATTTCGAGCCAAATATGAAAATAAAGATCCTTCAATTGGCTCATTAAGCCGTCCAGGTGAATGTCAACTTCTTGCCAGTTATAAACCCCAGGAATGGCCAAAATTACCAGAAAAATTCACTCCGAGATGGGAAAATAGCAATAACATCCAAACCCAAAGTAGCATCAGCTCGTATCCCAGAATCCAAAAAGCCACGAAAACATAAAAATCCATCAAACCCAAGTCCACACAACCACAAATATTCATGTTGATCCATACAAGTTCCAGTCATACCCAAGATTTTCCTTCACTTGAACCTTTGAAAAAAAAGGTATAAGCCATGCTCCAAAAACCCCCAAGAAAAACATAGTACTACTTGATGGAGAAAACCCCCCAACAAGTGACATCAAAGCAACAATGAACTGTCAATCAGAAAATTCCATTTGTCAAAACAAACTACTCAACAATATTGGAAACACCATAAAAAATGTGGCCCATACACAAAACAAGATTATGAGCAAAGTGGAAATAATTGAGAAAAGGGTGGACCAGACATCGTCTCGCCATGCAGGACTAATTGAAGCTTGAAGCTAATATTGAAAAATTTACAATATGAGATTTGTCCGCAACTTCACTTTTCCAGTTCTTCCAACAACAACAAAAGGAGACGATTTCAATCAAGGAACAAATTCAACTTTTGAGAAATGATCTCTTTGAATCACAAAAAACCCCACTTTTCCCTTCAAAATCTACCTTTTACCTCATGTCACCATAACCATATTCCCCATCTAAATTGGACTACATATTTTATACTTTTGCTACTATCTTATAGAATCCTATCTCTTTTACCCAACCTTTGAATGAAGAACCTGAATTTAATATTGCAAAAATGGTTTGGGAAATGAAAGATGCTCCTAAAACTCAGAAATAACCATGAAAGATGGTTCGGAATCATTAAATTCGTCATATGATGATACAATGGAAGATTTCTCTAAATCAAACAATGAATCCATAGCAAACTCTTACGAAGAAGACGATCCCCTAATATTTGTGAGCCAGCCAAATGACCCAGAACTATAGATGAGGATCAAGAAGGCATGACTGATGAACCAATCCCGAAAAAATGACATGAACCCATGGTGTCAAAACTAGTTGGAACTGGCTTCCATACTTTCACCTTAGATGACATCAAGGTTTCAAAATGGCCTTAAAGTATCAAAGACTTCTATACTTGGATGGTGACCAAAAATTTTGTGGAACGAGAAAAGTATATCATCATGTCAGAGCTAACTTCACAGCTCTCAGAATTCCTCAGAGATTGGTGGAACTCACTTGGGAGTCAAGGAAAAAATACTTTTCTTACTTCCCATGATTTTGCCTTCAACATCAGTATCCTACATGATGTTTTATGCGGAGATAGTTGCCAAAGACAAGAGAAAATACGAAGACAACTCTTCAAGATGAAGTGTGTGTCATTCGACATAAATGACATTGCCATGAATTTTTAAGAAATGGAAAAGATATACTTTGAAATCGGTGGAGACATCAACCTGAAGAAAGCCTTTGTCACTTTAAACCATGACCATCATTAAAGAAAATTTCAGTCAATAATAATCCCACAAGTCGGCTACACCGGGGAAGCTATTTTCGTCGCATTGGAGGACATTTGTACAAAGTGCTTAGCCGTAAAACAAATCATGACACAATCATGCGCTTGACAAAGCATGCCACAGGTTCGATCTGATCACCGGATTAGGATGTTCATGCGATAAATCTAGACGACAGAAATGATTCAGGATGTTCAGATGGCCAAGAATTCCAGATGGAAAATGAAGGTCCAATAGGCACACAAAATATTTCGGACAAAGGAGGCTATGATATTTTCACAATAAAAAAAGATACTTTATTTTCCACAAGGTTGGATATTTCGCATGAAATTGTCCCCAATCGATAAAATTAGTCAAACTGCTTGAAGATATTGAAGATTACACTGGCATACATCTCAGAAAAAAGGAGGACCTTCAATTCATATTCTCTGAGGACGACGAACCCACTAAAGAAACTTTATTCTCTCTTGATATATACGAAGATTAAGGTGATCACCACCACCAAATTTTAGTACCGCTGGCCGAAGCCCGAGAAGAAATCAACACTCTCGTAGTCATCCCTCAAGTAGAACTCAAGGCTTATTCATCCAAATGGGATAAACCAACTCGAGTTATTTCTTTCATTTACATTGGATCTACTTGTTTACTCATGAATCTTGTTGTTCTCCCTAAAGTTCAATGGGTGCCGCATTTTAAGGATTTTGACATTGGGTCAACTGGAATCCTGACTACCACCATCATCACAAAGCACCCAGGCACAATTGAGTTCTTTCCAGGATTAAAGTCCAAAACCAAGTTGATAGGGTCTAATGTACCAGGAAAAGATCTTATTATTGTATTCGATATTTTCAAACAACTAAAAGATCAACTCCAGAATAGTGCTAATGGGATAACCTTTAAGAAGCAGTTCAAACCTTATTCTAAAATTCCAAGGCTATTCCAAATCACCAACGACAAATAAATCATAGAGATTGAGCAAAATCTCATTGAGCATTTATGTGCTGAATCCCGCAAGGATTTTATGAAGAAAGGAAAAAGCCTAATATGGAAGAATGAAGAGTTTTTTTATCGAGCTCCCTTTCAAGAAAAATGAAAACATCAATCTAACAAAAGCATTTATTCAGGCATGAATCCAGATAATCTTCATCTTGCAAAGAAAGAATGTGAAAACTGTTAGAAATTGATCTACTAGAGCCATCATATTCACAATGGACATGCGAAGTATTTTATCTCAGTGAAAGAGCAGGGAAGACAAGAGGAAAACTCAAGTTAGTCATTAACTACCAGCCACTTAACCATTTTCTCCATGATGATAAATTATCTATCCCAAATAAACTCACTCTTTTCTCCCACTTATCCAAGGCCAAATATTTTTTCAAATTTGATCTAAAATCTGGATTTTGGCAATTGGGAATCCACCCTAAAGAAAGGCCCACAACGGGATTTTGCATCCCCGATCATCACTTCCAATGTAAAGTCATGCCCTTCGGATTAATAACTGCACTCTCCTTGTTCCAAAAAACCACGATAAAAATATTCCAACCCATTCTCCATACCTTTTGAGTTTACATTGATGACATCCTATTATTTAGTGATACATTGGAGGAACATGCCAACTTGGTTCATCAATCTGAGGGATTGGTAACACATTATGGGATCATGCTTTCAACAAAAAAATGTTCTTCCTCAAAAAGAGATTGAATTTCTCGGAATACATTTTGTTCAAGGTGCATACAATCCAGTATCACATATATGTCAGGAACTACTGAAATTTTCATATACCAGCCTCACAACAAAGCAGATCCAATAGTTCTTTGGTGTATTAAATTATGTAAGATATTTCATCCAAAATATCGCTACATACATTTCTCCGCTCACAGAGATGCTCAAGAAAAATCCTCCATCATGGGGAAAGAAACAAGATATCTAAAAATGTCAAGTCATTCTACATCCTTTCAGAAGGTAAGAAGATAATGCAAACTGATGCCATCAATGAATATTGGAGTGCCGTTCTATTTGAAAAAAAAACATGCCAGAGAAAAATATGCGGATATTCAAGCAAAGTTGCCAAGCGACATTATCATTCGACCTTCAAGGAAATTATTGCACTGAGAATGGAATAAAGAAATTCAATCTTTTCCCGATTCATACAGAGTTCCTAATAGAAATGGATATGAAGGCTTTCCCAAAGTTGTTCCAGATAAATGCAAAAATTATTCCAAATCCTCAGATTCTCATATGGGCCCAATTCTTCTCTCTATAAAACATTCAAGTCAAGCACCTGAAAGGAAAGGATAAAATTCTCGTAGATTTTCTGTCTCGATCAGAAAAATTCTCAAGAGATTTTCCCCTGCAGAAATGAAGTCAAAACAAAAGCTAATCAGCCACGTTTTCGTGTTTTCATATGTACCGGGAATGAGTTCATTAAATCCAACGGATCATCCACCAGAGTTGTTCAACCTCTTGGATCCTTTTGATCCATCAATTGTAATTGAAAGAAGAACTTATTATGAGCTCCAGATTTTCCAGCAACATGGAGGATCCACTCTCAAGCCTTATGGGGTCAATCAAGAACATCCACTCTACCATATATTCATAGCACAAGCCAAGGATTTTCCACAGGAACTATTACGGTGTTTCTGGTACCTATGCCATTAGTACTACATTTTCATGGAATTCAAGTGCAACGTCTTCAATGATTTTGACAACATCGAACCAAGTCTTAAATTATTTTTACTATGGTTCAAGCCTAGAAGATATTAGATAAAATATTCAACGATTCCTACAAAGAAAAAGTATTCATGTTCAATAGGCCCGTGACGATTACCAATGGAAAAATCCAAGCGCAAGCAGAAGCATCATTCTGGTGGAAATTTCCTGTTTCCATTTTATCCATGGAAAAAGAATATAGTGAAACATAATGAATTATCTTCCAGCAAAATAGGTACATCCCGAGAGATATATGGCCAAATGATTGGGCGAGCAAGTATTATACCAGCACACAATCTCACCGGGAAAGGGTTCGAGAAGCAGCAAAGGAATATCAAACAATGTACGAAGTCATCGGGGAAAAGATCACTCAAGACATCTCCAGATTATGGTTACGGATCACATCCCTTGGTCCAAAGGGAGAAGGAACACAGTGAAAAAGAACCTCCAACTTCCAGGCGCTACTACAGAGGATCTTTCAAAAGATGCACAGGAGACAAATCGAGAGAATCAATGAAAGATAATTATCTAAATCTCTTCTAATCCCACCATAATCCCACATTACCTACCAAAAAACCCTAAAAATTCATCTACCCATGCCAAGAAAAAATTCCACATCTTTCCATACTATCTGGGTCCCACTTTCACATGCTTCCACATGCCTCCACATGCTTCGTCACATGCAACACCCTATTTTCACATGTTTTCACATGCTCCCACTTACTTTCACATGCTATACCATGTATATTTTACCTCTTTCACATATTTTCATAAGATGTTTAGTTGCTTTGCGTATGGTTTTTCACATGCAAAAAGGGATTCACTTGTAGATAGTTTTTCCATGTAAGATAGGTTAATTTTATAATGTAAGTTTGTCTTTCAGTGACCTCCTAGTCCTATATACATGAGGCCATGTAGTAGTTGGAGGATCATCTTGTTACCTTTGTAAACCTTTGTGATATATTACATATGAGTTCCTTCTAAATTTCCCTCTTGTTCTTTCTTTCGAATGGATGGATAGGTCGGTCCATGTATGAAAATAGAGTAAGAATACTCTAGTTAGCTTATTGTTTTACAGAAGTTTTCTGAGTTATAACAGCTAAAATTGGTTATAGTACAAAAGTTTTCTGATTTTTGTAGCTTGGCAAGCCGCCCCTTATGGGTGTTGAAGTCAGTCCCTTGGTAGGAAAACTTTTGCGACTATAATAAAATTATCTATTAGTGTAGCTTGGAAAGTCGTCCCTTATGGGATGTTGAATCCAGTATTTTTTGTAGGGAAACTTTCGTATCTATGATTTAGTTTGCTTTCTTGGAGTTTATCACAGGATGGAGTGCTCTTATATTGTTTTGGGGCTGATGAATCCCTTCAATCCCTATAAGAAGAATATTTTGGAGTATGTGGAGCACATGAATCTGGGACAAAACTTCATTTCCACATAAGAAGAATGGGGTAGTATTGGTTAATCATGGTGAAAGATTTTTTATGTTACGCTCAAAGGTGTAAAGCTTACCAATTCTATACTAACTTCATATATCAACCACCTTAAGGATTATACACAATTGTTGCCTCTTGGCCATTTGAATCTTGGGGTTTGGATATTGTTGGCCCATTGCCAAAGTGTTCGGGTGGACATGTATACATTTTGGCTGCAACTGATTACTTGTCGAAGTCGACTGAAGCGGTTTCTCTTAAGGAAGTAAAGACGGAAAATGTGGTTAACTTCACCTGATTCATTCTATCATTTTGGCATTCCTCGATATATAGTTATGGAAAACGGTAAGCCATTTGATAACAAGCTGATTAATAAAATATGTGATCTTTTTGGATCCAAGAAACACAATTCCTCCATGTATTATGTTACTACCAATGGACTTCCTGAAGCATTTAACAAGACGCTCTATAACTTGTTGGAAAAGGTTGTCTCTAAGTCTGATAGAGATTGACATGAGATAATGGAATAAGCTCTTTGGGAATATAGGACCGCATATCTTTGACGACCTAGAATTCCCACCCTCGGGACCGTCACGGCGCCTAACGTTTCACTTGCTAGGAAATCCAACGTTAGCTATATCTATTAGCCATTTCTAACAATTTCCAAATTAAATGAAAATAATAACACTGAATAGTCCGAATTAAGGTAATAAGGTAATAAGTATCGAAATCCAAATACAAATCCCCTAACTAGTGTCATGAATACGTGAGCGTTTAGAGTACTACACAAAAGGTCTAAAATAAGCAGAATTTTCTGAATCAAAATAAACAACTAAATGATGCATAAGGGGACGTTAGGTCTACGGACGCCTTGCAACTATAACTTAAGTCTCCACTGATAGCTAGATACGAGAAATCTCAGTCAACGTAGCTGGGACCCACTCATGTATCTGCACAAGAAGTGCAGAGTTTAGTGTGAGTACAACCGACCCGGTGTACTTTGTAAGTATCGAGCCTAACCTAGAAGAAGTAGTAACAAGGTTAAGGCGAGTCACTTACAATAACCTATACGCAATAATAATAATAATAACAGAAAGACGGGAACGGAAATAAAGCAGTTAATTCATAACAACGAACTCAAAATCCAACTAACAGAGCATCATGAATAACAAGTCATATAAACTCATCTTTATTACCAAGGCAAATCCAACAGTCACAAATAAATATAACTTTATACAATCTGTTGCAGCGTGCAACCCGATCCCACCATATCATCATCCGTCGATATCATAATCCGTACTTATTCTACCATTACAAATCATTACCTTTCAATTTCCGTTGCAGCGTGCATCCAGCCCCCCAAACAATTTCAATCAACAATAGCAATTGAACAACCAAGATTTACAAGAAGTTTTACATCAAGAGAGTAAATGGACGAAAGTAAAGGAGAATAACATGATAATCAAAGAATCTCGAGTAACTCGGATGTCTCAACTTTACCAACTACACGATATCTATCCATTTAACAACTTATACAAATGAAACAATATAATTGAAGGCAACAAATATTACAAAACTATAAGACAATTGAGACATAGGGAAATTTAGATATGCAACAAAAGCATTTAGCGACAAGTAGCAAATAAGCATGGAATTGTGGGAGGGGTGGACAATTTAATACTAGGATCAATAAATGACAAGTAACAATTATGGCATGAAAGTCAAATAAGCATGTAGCAATTAAGGAACATAACAAGATATAATATGAGGTAATGAAAACATAGAAGCAATGAACACAACGATGCATATATACTCGTAAGCTCGCATATATGCCGTTTCACACGAAATTCACACACCATGTAGTTCAAGGGTTCCTAGTTCCCTCAATTCAAGGTTAGACCCAACACTTACCTCGCTCACCAACTCAAGCAATCACTTAACCACGACCTTGCCTTTTCAACAAGCCTCCACACTAACAAAATCTAGCAAATACTTCAAAATAAGCTTTAGAAACTACTCACAAATGAAATATATTTAATTTAGATAATGTTTGAAAAAAAGAGTCAACAAAAGTCAACCTCGTGCTCTCTTGGGTCAAAATTGAGATTTAGACCAAACCCTGATTATCCATTCACCCTGAGCCGGGTTATGAGATGTATTTCGAAATTCGGCCCCAATTGAAGGTCTAGATATCAATTTTACAAAATTCCCCAATTCTACCCAAATCCCAATCTCTACCATGAAAATCCTAAATTTGACATTGAAATCACACGAAATGTAATGGGTAATTGAAAAGAAATTGATTATAGTCACTTACCAATGAATTTAGGAAGAAAGGTCTCTTGGAAAATCGCCTCTAGGGTGTTTATGGTTGAGAAATTGTGAGAAATGAACTAAGTATCGTTTCTCCCCTCTTTTACCCAGCTGCGAATGTCGCAATACCGATGGCTAGTTCACAATTGCGAACATCCCAAATGCGAGACAAGGTTTGTAAATGCGAACCATGTATCAGAGCTACAGAAGTCGCAAATGTGACATTTGGTTCATAAATGCGAAATTCCAACCTTCTTAAATGCGGACCAATCCTTCGCAAATGCGAACATCATCCAAGAATATGTTAAGTGGCAAATGCGACCGTGTCATCAAAAATGCGACGACTGTTCATTTGCAATTGCGAACATTTTCCTTGCAAATGAAAGGCTACACAGTCCAGCCCATGCACGCAAATGTGAACACTTGTGTGCAAAACAACATCTAAATCTATGAACCAATCTTCAGAATGAATGAACTTCCAAAGTGAAACTCAAGAATACTGGAATCACGTTTAAGAGCCCGAATCATGTCAAATCAGTTCTGAATTGAACCAAAATTTGCAGACAAGTTTCAAATAGCTATACAGGTTATTCCAAGTTTAAACATCAAAATTCAAACCCATTAGCTAAGAAGTCAACATATAGTCAAACATAGAAATTTCCAACTTTAAACAAAAGTGCTAATGTTCGACAAAATGAGTCAAATCAAGTTAGGGACATTCAAATTCAATTCCGAGACATACGCCTAAGTCAAAATCACGATACATGCCCCAACCTCAGGGAGAGAGAACAACACTCAACCGAGAGAACTCGGTCAAGCCAACCTATTAGATGACTTCCGCTAGACTCGCTCATGACTAAAGAATGCACGTTTCCATTAGCTAAGCAGTGGAATAATTTCATAAAACCTTGCAAGTTGCATACTTCATTTTTGTTCTATTAAGGCTAGGTTCCCAAATTACATACAATTTAGAAATCAGTGGGAAAAAGGTTTACAAAAATACAACTTAATCCGAGGACCACCCTGATGCCCACACATGACCCACATAAGTGTCTACGGAGCCAATAATGATACAAAAGATAATGTCGGTCACAAGGCCCCGAATATACCTCAAAATGTAGTAACTTATACAAAAGAAGAGCTAAGAAATCCCCTGGAAGAAATGGGGGTTCACCAAGACTACTATGAGGAGAGAGAGAGACAACACCACTATCTGCGGTTAGCACTATTTGCGATGGAACCACCTAAATCAATTGAAATATGTAGCGCCCCTGGCAAAAAGGGACGTTAATACTATCGAACAGTACTAGTATGAATAGCTAAACATAACTACAGTAGAAAGATCAATATTACAGGAAGTAATAACCATGAAATCAATAATAAACTTAGACAACGCCACAATTTCAAATAGGAATCCACATAAGCTTTGCCTTAATCACTTCATCATTCATAATACCACGGTAACCTTATACGGAGTCCGATCACGATACGATCGGCTAGTTTATCTCTCTTGGAGTCATCTTCCTGCAATATCATTTTCTATTTCAATTCCAATTCCACTCCCAGCACAATACGACCATGTATGCGGCATGGCGTCTGATCACGGCCCGATCGACTAGGCCATCTTACTCAAGACATTATGCGGCCGCATAACGGGCCGCAGAAACGTGCACATTTAAAACATTTTCCTTATTCGAAAAATGTACTTTTCAATCCAAAGAGTCCGAATGCAACACAATACCAACCGAGGCCTCATAAGGGACATATAGCTAAGAAGGATTTCCTTACATTAGTGGAACAAGTGATACAAAATTTATGGGAAAAAATTTCATAGAACTATTACATGGTTATTCAAACAAACGCGGGTACTTATTTTTCATTTCATCCTCGGACTCCCAACTAGCATTCTCAATCTGTTGGTTTCACCACAATACTTTTACGGAGGAAATCTCTTTGTTTCTCAACTTCCGGACATGCCGATCAAGAATGGAAACGGGAAGCTCTTCATATGACAATTTCTCATTAACCTCAATGGTCTCTATTGGCCCAATAGCCGAGGGATCTCCCACTAATTTCTTCAACATAGACACATGGGATACCAGGTGCACAAATAACATCTCAGGTGTTAGCTCAAGCTTGTACGTTACCTGACCGATCCTTTGAATGTTTCTATACGACCGACATGCCTCAGACTCAATTTTCCTTTCTTTCCAAATCTCATAATACCCTTCATGGGGGACACTTTCAAGAATACCCAGTCCTCTTCTTTGAACTCCAAATATTTATGACGAACGTCCGCATAAGAATTTTGGCGACTCTAAGCAATTTTCAATCACTCCTTAATGATTTTAACCTTTTCCATAGCCTGATGCACAAGGTCTGGCCCTATCAGTTCAGCTTCGCCGATCTCGAACCACCCAATGGGAGATCTACAAATCCTCCCATACAATGCCTCAAATAGTGCCATCTGACTACTAGCATGGAGGCTGTGATTATAAGAAAACTCGATAAGTGGCAAATGATTATCCCAGCTACCTTTGAAATCAAGAACACAAGCACCCAACATGTCCTCAAGTGTCTGAATAGTCCGCTCTACTTGCACGTCGGTTTCTGGATGAAATGTTGTGCTGAGGTTTACCTGTGTACCCAAACCTTGCTGAAATGTCTTCCAAAATTTGGTCGTGAACTAAGCCCTATGATCTGAAATGATTGAGATTGGAGTGCCATGTAACTTGACTATTTCCTTGATATACAATTGACTATACTGTTCCGATGTGTCGTGGATTTAAGTTGCAAGAAGTGCGCTAATTTCGTGAGTAGGTCCACGATTAGCCAAATTGAGTTAAACCTGCACGAAGTGCACGGTAAGCCCACCACAAAATCCATATTGATCATTTCCCATTTTCACATTGGAATTTCTATGCTTTGTGCCAACCCACCCGGACGTTGATGCTCGCCCTTCACTTGTTGACAATTCAGACACCTTTCCACAAAGTCCGCCATACTCCTCTTCAGGTCATTCGACCAATAGAATTCTTTGACATCATGATACATTTTTGTAGAACCTTGGTGCAGGGACTATCTTGAAGTATGAGCTTCTACCATTATTTTAACCCGAATATTGTCGATATCTGGAACACATAGTCACCCTTGGTACAGCAATGTACGATATTCCATACCAAGAGAAAAAGCTTAGGTCTTGTGTTTATGGATTCCCTCCTTTAGCTGTATCAATAATGGATCACTATATTGCTTTTCTTTGACTTCTGCCACAAGCAATAATTCTTCCCTATTTTGCACAATTACTCCTCCCTCACTAGAGTCCACAAGACGAACCCCCAAACTAGCCAACTGGTGAACTTCCCGGGCTAATGGTATTTGACAAACCTCCAAGTGAGACAAACTACCCACGGATTTCTGACTGAGAGCATCCGCCATCACATTAGCTTTCCCCGAATAATATAAAACCCACAGATTTCAACTCCCTCTATTTAAAGATATATTGAAGGCTCTTATGGTCTGTAAATACATCCATGTAGAACACATACAAATAATGTCACAAAATTTTTAATGCAAAAATCACCGCCGCAAGCTCTAAGTCATGTGTTGGGTAATTCTTTTCATGATTCTTGAGTTGCCTTGAAGCATAAGCTATAACTTTGCCATGTTGCATTAACACACACCCAAGGCCGATCCTTTAAGCACCGAAATATACCATAAACCCCTCTATACCAGCTGGCAGGGTCAATACTAACGTCGTGGTCAACCTTGATTTCAATTCCTGGAAGCTCCTTTTACAAGCATCAGATCACTGGAACTTAATTGCTTTCTGCGGCAATTTAGTCAACGGAGAGGCAAGAGTGGAGAACCCCTCCACGAACCTCCTATAATACCCGTCCAGACCTAAGAAACTAAGAATCTCTGTTGGAGAGGTAGGTCTAGGCCAATCCTTTATCGCTGAAATCTATCGAGGATCGACCCTAATCCCTTCTCTGGAAATAACATGACCCAGGAATGTAACAGATTCAAGCAAAAATTCACACTTTGATAACTTCACATACAATTGGTGCTTATGAAGGGTCTACAAAACTGTTGTGGTGGTCAGCATGATCCTCCCATTGCCGACAATACACAAGAATGTCATCAATGAACACTATCACAAAGCAGTCAATAAAAGGCTTGAATACTCCATTCATAAGATCCATGAGAGCTGCCGGTGTATTTGTCATCTTGAAAGACATTACCAAAAATTCAAAGTGCCCATACTGCGGTCTGAAAGTTCTTTTCGAAATATCCTGCTCCCTTATATTCAATTGATGATATTCGGACCTCAAATCAATTTTGGAAAAGAACAAGCACCTTGCAATTGATCAATAAATCATCTGTCCTTGGTAATGGGTATTTATTTTTAATTTTGACTTTGTTGAGTTGCCGGTAGTCAATACACATTCGTAGCGCTCCATCTTTCTTCCTGACAAAGAGAACTGGTGCACCCCAAGGTGACACACTCGGTCAGATGAAACCTTTCTCTAATAAATCCTTCAGTTGTACCTTTAGCTCTTTTAATTCCGCCAGCACATTCTATACGGTGGAATGGATATAGGTTGCGTGTCTGGCATCACATCAATCCCAAAATCAATCTCTATGTCTGGTGGAACCCCAGGAAGCTCATTTAGAAAGACACTGGGGAATTCATTTACAATTGGCACAGACTTAAGGGTAGGTGCCTCTGCATCGCTGTCCGTAACCCAGACCAAATGATAAATACACCCATTTTTTATCATATTTGTGGCCTTAAGGTAAGAAATAAACCTACCTCTTGGAACTACATTATTTCCCACCCATTCAACCATTAGCTCATTAGGAAATTCGAGCATCATAGTTCTGGTCGGCAATCGAGTTTGGAAAAACAAGAAAATAGACAATCCATCCCCATTATTACATCAAAATCAACTATCCCCAGTTCAATGAGATCGGCCATGGTATCCCAACCATGAACAGTCATAACACAATATCTATTAACCCGCGCAGCCATTATAGACTCGCCAACTGGAGTAGATACGGTGAACGACTCATGAAGTTGTTCCGGTTCTACCCCGAAGCTCATAGCAACATAAGGAGTGACATATGATAAAGAAGATACCGGATCAATAAGGGCATACACATCATGATATTGGACATTCAATATATATGTGACAACATCTGGAGAAGCCTCTATACTCTGACTACCACTCATAGCATAGAACCTGTTAGGTCCTCCCAAACTTTATGCACTACCCCTAGATGCACCACGCCTTGCAGGTGTTGAACTACCTCGAGCCGGAGAGGGTGCTGAGGGTGTAGTAGATGCTGGACTAGAGGGCTGAGATGTGCCCCTACCCACACCTTGGAGGGATACACGACAATGTCTCTAGATATGGCCCCTTGTTCCATATACATAAGACGTGTGTAAGTCTATGTAGCAAGTTCCTAAGTGTATCTTCCCGCACCTAGGGCATGGGGACCTTTGCTGCTGCTGAAATCTCCCTCCTGATCGATGCAGCTGGTGGGGCCCCCTGCTGCCCTAATTGGGCCTGAAACGGCTACACTACTGCTACTGAGTAGGCCTTGATAGCGGTGCACTGGGTGAAGAATGTGCAACAAATTGAGACGGACTTGATTACCCTCCCCTGAAAGTCGATCTCCTATCACTAAATGACTCTACGGAGTTGCTCGCTGGTCGGGCCTTGCTGCTACCCTCTCGTTCCATCCTGCTTTTCAATTTACGGTCTTCTGTGGTCTGAGAAAATGCCACCACCTTCCCATAATTCAAGGCAGTTTTAGAAGCTTCATTAAGAGTCAATGAACTAAGTCCCTGAACAAACCGATGAACCCTGGCCTCCATAGAGGGTAGCATGTGAACAACATACTTGGACAGGCGTGCAAACTTCATGTGGTATTCCCACACACTCTTGCTACCTTGATTTAGATTCTCGAACTCCGCTGTGCAGGCTGACCTTGTCTCAACAGGCAGGAAATGATCGACAAAGGCATCTGCACCACATTCCACCTCGCTAGAGAACTTCCCTCCTCACGGGAGTCTTCCCACAACTCGAACCACGAATAGGCCACCCCTTTCAGACGGTAGGAAACCAACTCCACCCCTCCATGTCGGTTGCACGCATAAATCTGAAGGTCTTGTGCATCTCATCAATAAGATCCTGAAGGTCCTCCTCGGGATTTGCACCAGTGAACACTGGAGGGTCTAGCTGAAGAAATCTATTTACCCTAGAACTAATAGAATCCCCTTGTTGGCTAGAAGAGGTGGGTGTCACAATTGACCTTTGGGTCTGGGAAGCCACTATCTAAGTCAACATCTGAATGGCTCCCCTGAGGTCCTCATTATTAATAGTAGGAGAAAAGCTGGGGCTGGAGGTGGAGCCGGAATATCGGTGGGAGGGGTCGTTGCACCCTCCGTAGATATAGGAGTTGGTGTAGTCTAATCTGGTGTAGAAGAATTAAGAAGGGTAATAGTCGGGGGATTATCCTCTCCCACATAATCAAGTGGAGGATCAACAACCACTCATGCGGTGGTATTGGCTTCTTGGACAATTCTCGCTTTCTTCTTAGGTGCCATTAGTTGAAAGTAAAAACAATGCACGAGTTAAAGAGGACAACGTCACATTCCCCCCTATCGCACGATATAGAACAACAAAGAAGGGTATTATTCCTAAATGTCCAATTATCCCCCTAATTATATATGAGGTCGAAAACACATCGATAAGAAGGGCTCTACTAGACACGGCTCTGAGATATCCTAGGACACTTTAAAACCTTAGGCTCCGATACCAAGTTTGTCATGCCCCAACCTCGGGAAGTGCGACGGGCTCTCAACCAAACCCGGTTAATCTAGCCTATTATATGACTTATACCCAACTCGCTCGAGAATAAAGAAGGTATGTTTCCATTAGCTAAGTAGTAGAATAATTTCATAAAACCTTGCAAGGTGCTTATTTATTTTTGTTACATCAAGGTTAGGTTCACAAAATACATACAATTAAACAATTAGTGGGAAAAAGTTTTACAAAAATACAACTTAATCTTGTGACCATCTCGATACCCATACATGACCCGCATAAGTTTCTACGGAGCCTCTGATGATAAAAAAGACAATGCCGGCAACAGGGCCCCGGCTATACCTCAAAAGTAGTAACTTATACAAAAGAAGAGCTTCACAATCCCCTGGAAGAAATGGCGGCTCACCAAGACTGCTACGAGGAGAGAGAGAGAGAGCATTATTTTCTGCGTTCAGCACTATCTGCGATGGAACCACCTACATCCATTGAAAGATATAGAGCCCCCGAATAAAGGGACGCTAGTACTGTTGAATAGTACTAGTATGAATAGCTAAATATCTTTACAGTAGAAAGATCAATATTACAGGAAGAAGTAATCCTGAAATCAATAAGAAACTTAGAAAACACCACATTTTCAAATAGGGATCCACATAAGCTTTCAAATGAAGTTACTATAGCTTTAGCTTGGGCCATTATTTGCCTAAATCACTTCATCATTCACAATACCACCATACTCTTATACGGAGTCCTACGACGACCCGATCGGCTAGATCATCTCCCTTGAAGACATCTTCCCACAATATCATTTCCTGTTTCAATTCCAATTCAACTCCCCACACAATACCTCCATGTGTTCGGCATGGCGTCCGATCACGGCTCGATCGGCTAGGCCAACTTACTCAAGACATTACAATTTTTCATCAACCATACTATAGGCCACAAGTGTTAATTCATGCTTGGCACTTGGCCGCATTACACAATTTAAGTTCTTTCCCACACATTTCACATTATTACCAATTTCATCAACTATTCGTTTAGTGCAAACATCAAGTACACGTGAGAACAACATGAATCCTGGGCATATGGAGACTGTCACATCCTTTGGTAGTTAAACACATTTTCCCTGAACTCAATACATCATTAAATAACAATTGTAGCATGACGGGGAGCGTTTGAATAAAGGTTACACATTAAGCTTTACTACATAAGCATGCTTCGGTATCATCCCATACAGCAGCCAAGATTTAGAACTTACACCAAATCGTAGGAGCACCATGGAGCGGTCCGGTTCTTAAAAAGAGGGAGGGGGTTTAGCCATATATACCTCAATTGCTCTTCTTTAGGCTCTACGATTATCCGAAACACGTAGCAATCTCAATCTATTCAGCAATACGACAAGTTGAGCCCGAAATTGGGAGATTCATCATAATATTAGCTTACTTGAGCATTTTATCATACATCATGTGTTCATTAAGGTTTTATTATACCAGCCCACTCCCCATTCTTATCCTTTTTTAGCTAATATTGATCCTAGTTCCCTCACAACCCATGCATGCAAAAAAATTAACCCCAAGCCCATGAACTACCTTGCTAAGTACCCATTCCAGACGAAGTTTTAAAATTACTGAGCTAGGCCTAGATTCTTACATATGATGTGAGAATCTCCTTGATAGTCTTCAGGGGCTTAGAAATAATTAATGGATTTGATGTAAATGTTAACTTCTCCCTCTTATAACTCTCTCAATTACTCTAAGACTATCAGAAAAATAGCTCAAATGAGGTTTAATTTGAGTTTTTAACGGGATAGGCTCGGGTTTTAAAATAAAAAAAATGGGTGCCCCAACACGGTCTGTTGTCGCATAAGTGACTGCATAACGGATATACGATCCGCAAACTGACCGCAGAAATAGGCCATCAGGGCTTGAACTTTCGAATCGTGTATGCGACCAGCATGCGGTCTGCATACATGTTCTGCTGTAGCATAATGCACCGCAAGAACTCCCTTCGTAGAAACTAAGGGGGGTTATGCGATCAATATGTGGTTCGCATAATAATGATGCGACCGCATAATTGACCGTATAATTGACCGTCTAATTGGCCTAAAAAATTGGCCAGTTTTCTGATTCACTCTGCGGCCATTATGCAGTCCGCAGAGTGATTATGCGCCCACATAACGGGCTGCTGAAACACACACATTTAAACAAATTTCCTTACTCCAAAAATGTATTGTTCAACACATAAATCTAATCTTGACAGCACAAAGTCCCGGGTTTCTAGGCAAAATTTTACGGGGCTGTCATGACCCCAAATCCTAAGCCGGCTGTGATGATGCCTAACATGGAACTAGGCTAGCCAACAATCACATACTGACATAATATTTTCATAATTTCCAAAACGGTTCCAATATTTCACAAAATTCTTTTGCTTAAGAAGTTGAAGCAGCAAAATGAATAAAGCAGTTTACACACTGTCCCAAAATCTGGACTCAACTGTCATGAGCACCTACGAGTAGTACAAAATAACCTTACTGTCATAATACATCAAGACTCAGAACGAGGAACTAAATACAAAACAAGAAATGGGAACAAAGATGAAGTGGTCGCTGAACAGCTACCTCGAAGTCCCAAATCCGGCTCCACAAGAGGGAAGAAAAACGAGCGCTCGGTACCGGCACCTGTATCTGCACACAGGTATGCAGGGAGTAATGTGAGTACGCCAACTCAGTAGTAATGAAAATAAATCAAGTCTAAGTAGTAAGAAACACACAGGATCAAATCCTTCGAAAGGTGTAATTCCCAAAAATTTCAGAAAAATACCCAAAGAGTTTAGTGTAAAATGAAATAAATCATAAATAGACACTTGGGCCAAAAACATGTATCATAAATTTACCCTCGGGTAATCTGTCACGACCTAACCTACGGGCCGCGACGGGCACCCGGTACCTTACTCATGACATAATCAAAAGAAAACATAATGGAATGCTAGACATAGGACGACCTAACATGATATAGAAACTTATACATGTTACATACGCACCTATAGGGCTAACATGAGCATTTGTAAACTCAAAACATAGGCCGACAAGGCCTTACAAGTATCCATATACCTGACATTTGTCTACAAGCCTCTAAGAGTACATAAATATCAAAAAGGTCGGGACAGGGCCCCGCCATACCAGTCAATGCATGTCCCGATCATACTGACTAAAAAGGCAACTCCGGAGCAAGTGGAGTGCAACAACACCTTTCACTGAGTTGATAACCTACTAGGAGTACTGTCAACTTGTCTATCGGGACCTGTAGGCCTGAAACGCAGCGTCCCCAAGAAAAAGGGACGTCAGTACGAATAAAGTACTGAGTATGTAAGGTAGAAAAGCATAACTAAGAGTAGTAATGTAAAGAAAGATGTCAGAGATACAACTTGTAGCATTTGAGTGCCTATGAGAGATAGTGACATGAAGTGCGTGATATATATATATATATATATATATATATATATATAATTTTTTAAAAACATCCACCTCTGTGGGCGTCATCATCATCATATCATACCCGGCCATTATAAGGCTCGGTAGAATCGTACGCGGCCACGTGGAGCACGGTAAACCAAACTGATAAGTTGTTACACAATAGGTGTCGTACCCAGCCCACTATAGTGCGGCTTGGTAGAGTAAAATAGATACTATATATAATGCATGCTGGACTCATGGAATCACGCTCTAAACCTTTCAGAGTGACGTAAGGTAGTTGCACGTCCGATTAGCATTATGGACATCATACCATCAATATGAACATCACTAGCACTCAAGGATCATATATAATTTCTTAGAATAACTTTGTAAGAAATAACAACATGGACAACCTAAGTAGCTATGAGTAGATTCATTATGAAATAGTATATCGTTTACGTTCGTTTCACTTTAGATTATGCCAAACGAATGAAGGAAGTGCCTTAACATATCTTATCAAAATCTTTCCACTCACGAAGTTGAACCCGCCTCTTCGCACCTTAATCAACAACAATGATAATAATACTATCATTAAGTTACAAAAGGTAAAACTATCGCACAACGAACGACAAGCTTATTTTGTATAAAAACGGGCAGCATCTCCCCTATTATCCTTAATTCCTCCAAATTCATGATAACACCAACACCACAAGAACAAAAAAATAACAAAAACATATAAACACTATTTTCCAGCCTTGTATACACCACAAAATACTACAAAGCAGCCCAACACACTGCAATCTCTTTATACACAAAACTGTCACCGTAGTAGTGTCAAACGACCTTAACAAAAATAACGACGAACAACCATCCCACCATTCCGTAATTATGTATTGTTTTCCCACACCTTTTATCCTCCAAAATTCCATAAAACATCAGCACAAGAGGCCAACACGAAACAACCAACAAGCAGTCAACTTTTGTCAAATAACTCGAACTCACGGTTTTCGATCAACGTCCCGTGACTAACATGTAGGAAACACATTTATCAACCTTCATTGATATTAAACACTTAAATACAGATATTATATGTTTCATAACTATTAATTACCTTCCAAAAATCTAACTACAAAGAAAAGGAGAGGCGGTATAACGACACTTACGTCGTAGGGATCGTTTTGATGTTATCACTACTAGATTTCATGCCCGGGATGATAATCTTCTTTGAAACCCTAGAAGAGAGATTAAGGATATGTTTACGGGTGTTCTCTTGTCGTGGTATGCTGAAAAATGAAGAGAAATCTGACCTAACACCTATATATATCAACTTTGGAAAAGTCAAAGTGGTGCTAGCTTTGCACCCTAGCATTGGCCCATCTTCCGATGCTTATATCTTTTTATCCGGATGTCGTATGAACGAACGGATAAGAGCGCTGGAAACTAAATTCAAAGACCTTACAATTTGGTATATAATATGTCCCAAAAAACCTCATATAACACACAAAATATATTTCTCAAAAAGCATTAGTGAACAACCTACTTGTCATTTATGATGTCTGCGTAGTCTCACAAAACTGCAAATATCTCTCTACTTCTATGTCATATCGATGAACGGTTTAATGAGTTTGAAACTAGAATCATAGATATTCAATTATATTGGTATATCAGCAAATAATTCCAAGACTATTGGGAGAAAATCTTAGTTACATTTGACCTCATGTTCAGCACATTATGAATGTAATTTATGAAGACCTTTGCCAACTTTTGTTCCATAAGTCGCTTGACTTCAAAATGTAGCACACGACCATCATACAACAAAAATAAATCTTATAATAACCTCCTTATCATTTAATGAACCATAGTCTCACCCTAAAGTACATGTTATAATATTCCAAACTCTGTCTACTTTCCACGAAACTTATTTTCTTCAATTGGTTTAGCTTCTAAGCTTTCCAACCCTCTCGGTACTCGTTATTATGATCTTAAATATTTGTAACCTCCAAGGTAACATGATTCAGTTACATTATATGCTTCCAAATATAATCTTATTTCTGAACTTACATCAATTGAGTTACGACGTACTCTCACGTATGAAAACATGGGGTGCAACATCATTCCCCCTTTGGAACATTCATCCTTGAATGTTGACTAATGCACATTTGCATCTCTTAATCCATAACTCTTATAAATACTTTAATATTGTCTTTTCCATCCAGGGATTTGTTCAGTAAATAAATCCAAAGGCTAGGGTATTCCCCATTTAGGCCTCTTTCTCACTCCACGACTTGTGGTCGAAATTCTCCCAATCTCGTAACTGTTTTTACCTCCTTTCATGCAACATGTACGATTCTAACCTTGAATGTGCGCCAGTTCGAGTCTTATCTCCTTTATTTCTAGCTTTTATCCAATCTCTAGGCTTTACTTTGTGAACATATATATTACTATGACAAGCTATCCCTCTGGGCATCTATAGTTGTACTACAATTCTTTGCTTGGTACTTTGTTGAACTTACGACTATAGCTATATCTTGTTTCACAGCCTCCGTTATCTATGCTTATGGCTTTACCACAACTAGGTCGATTATAATATACCATAACTTTTACTTCAGTTTATTATTACGGAGGTCTGCCACCCAACCCTAGGTTACTCTCTTGTCGCTTATCCTATATGTATAAATTTAAGACATTTATTGCTTCCTTGTTACTATTCATCTTAATAATGATAGCCTAATCTCATCTCATATTTGTAACTTTCATCCATCTATTATTGATTCACCTTAATGTTGATCTATAATCTACCACTGATAACTTGAAATCCCTTATGTAATATATCGTCACTAGGGCTCACGTCACATTGTGGAACATCTGAAGTGATTTTCCTGATCCACTTAGGGATGATACTATACTCCAATAGTTGTATTTCATAGAATCCCAATTTGGTTCACCCTATGGGGGTAATCTAATCCTGGGCGGTTCAGGAAATATTTGTTCTCAAAATCATTACTCAATCAATGGCCTAAACGTCATCCTCTTATCATTTATCACAGTTACACCCTTACTTTACTACCAGGGTAGCATTCTATCTCTTCTAAATGCTCCTAGCTTTAAGATACTTTGAGTTCACTCATGTTATACTGAGCTTTTTATAACATTATGGAAAGTATCAGCTCTCTTTTTGTGATGGGTTTAATCCCGAGGACTTAGCTATTCTCGTTACCGTCTCATTCACCTTTTCTTATCCTTACTCAATTCTAGCTAAAATTGTGTTGTTCTACCATACTTTGGCTTGTGACCTACGCATATCTATTTATACTACTCGCAACCTTGATTTTAACATGCTGGCACCATAGATTTCATTTCATGCCTTCCTAGTCGCCTTTAAATGTAAGTAATTGATTTTCTTGGCCGTTCTGCCATTTGCCGTATAGATACTTGGCATATCTTAATGCCCACGAATACTGGAGTTCCATGTATCTCATATGATCTCAATTATCAACTCTTGATTTGCTTTTCTTCTTCCCGTTCATTATCCTTGATATGTTCCACTTACTTATGGAGTGCATACAATATTATAGTGAAACTGCTGTTACAAGACAATTTCTTCTTTAGGTCACTATGCTTATGTTGAAGCATTCTTCCTTATTACTTCAGCTAGTCTTTCGTTGTACTACATAGTGGATACCCTCCGACTCTTGTAAAGTTGTGAGCTTATTACATCATATACCCAAAGGTATTTTTGATGTTCTTACTCACTTATTATTATCCTTTGTTACTTACATCCACGCCCTTCTGCTCGTAAGGTTGCTTCTGAAATGAAATTTGACTATCTCCATAGTGGCACTTTCTTTTATTTCCGCAACACTTATACGGTACCTTTAACTACCCAATCTCTTATCATAATATTACTCAAGGATCACGATGGCATCATATTTGTGAGACTGAATTTCCTATATTGGGTTTCATTACGTTTATCTTGCACGATCTGTTCATTTATCTATGACCTCTTGTTTAGCTATAACTAGGCTCTTTCTGAATCAACTACAGACTACACGTTGGTCCACTCTCATATCTGTATTCTATGTAACGCCTCTTAGGTTGTACGGGATCCTTATGTATCAAGTGTTCATTCCCACTTATTTAACAATATCATCGAGTGTGAAACCCTTATTGATTCTCTCTGGCATCATGCTTGTATAATGTTCTGGAGTTATATTATATCTGTAGGATCTGAACAAATGCACTCTCATTCCTTTTGCCTTTTTACAGCATTCCTCCTTTTTAATCCATAGTTACCACATCATCTTTCGCATCTTTTCACATCTTCACTGACATCACTCGCCTTGCTGTAACCCTTGTGTACCAAGGATAACAAAATTCCTTACTCGTGAGGGTGACACTTAGTGTAACTGGCCCATACAGTTCTTTAAGCTTAACTTTAACTTTAGGGAAACATCTTCCTGAATGACCATTCTCCAAATTTCTTATTAATCTTCTTCCATTGTCCATTCTATTATTGTCGGAGCCTAATCTAAAATTCTCATGATGCCGACCATTATCAAATCGCTCAGTCCCTAATTCATGTTTAGTTTATCTTATTCACCAGCCCATACAGATTTCTATTACCTGGGGTCTAAGTTTTCCCTTTGGCAATCACGTTAGAGTCACGAACGTATTTCTCGAAATGAGGATGTGACTTTATGACCTATGCTCTTTTGTGTCCTCAAGGACTGTTACCTCTCGTCTTTTCCTTCCCTTGACTATATTTTGTAATAGTGTCATTTTTTTTCTACCGTTTTCATCCACGTATCACATCTTACTCATAATGCTATAATAACTCTCTTGTTTTTTCCATGCTAACATTTATGTCTATCACTTTATTTTTAAAACACCAACAAAACGTTCCTTAACTTTTAGCCCCCCCCCCCCCCCC
>ML403159.1:61866-126736 GCA_005239525.1 Nicotiana knightiana
CGCTTCATCTCACTGGTTCTTTGGGACGCCTAACATTCTCTCTCATTTTTTTACTAGGGGCAGGAGTCATACTATGATGAATATTTATCCCTTCTAGTATTCCACTGTATATCTCCTAAAATTTCTCAACATTCTAGTACTCATATCTGACTGTTCTATTATAAAGTACACCATCTGGATGTCTCGCAATGAGATCTATTACCACGTTTGCACTATCCTATAGAAATGTTAGCTAATGATAATAATTATCCACCGTTTTTGGGTTACTTCAACCCTAATTCGATCCTGATATCCATTTCTTCTCTTAACTTTATATGTTCGCTCCCACGGAGAATAACTGAGGCGGGTGTGGCCAATTTACATACCTCTGTTACAATTGTAGGTAATTCAAAACGCTTGTATTTCTCTGCTTGAATCATAAATACTGACAAACTTCATTAATTGGGCGCCTCATACCCTTATTCATCTGATTTCTTTTACTTGTTGAAAATTGTATCTATCTTCCGAATCTCTCATTGCCTTTCACCATAGGGGGATATATTTTATTTTTCTTAGGGCTCCTTATCAAGAGGCTTACTCGTCATAGTACACACATGATCAACTGAATACCTTATATTTACACATCATAAGCATCATGCAAAATAGAGTTCCTCTGACTCAACTCATTCGCAGCCACATGCAACCTCTTACCAATCATCTTTCTAGATGTAGGCATCGTCGTATTATGAATAAGATATAATTTAGGAAATTGAGTTCTTACGACTAAGCTCTACCACACGATCTAGAGTAAGAAGAAAGAGTGATAGTCCTAAATGCTCTGTAGCCTCCTGCTTATAAGTTTGGTGCACAACATACCCATAAACAAGTATCTACTAGACAAGGCTTGTAGACATCCCTAGGACAGAACTGCTCTGATACCACTTTTCTCCTGGCCCACATTAGGGCCGCGACGGGCACTCGGTACGTTAATCAACCGAGTACCGACATAACATATCTTTCTTATCATACTATCACGGGTAAATGTTCCAAAATGTTCATCATGACATAATCGAAATAAAACATAAGGGAATGCTCGGTATAGGACGACCTAACATGATATAGAAACTTATACCTGTGACATACGCACCTATAAGGCTGACATGACCATTGTAAACTCAAAACATAGGCCGACAGGCCATACAAGTATCCATAAACCTGAGATTTGCCTATAAGCCTCTAAAAGTACGTAAACATCAAAAAGTTCGGGGCAGGGCCCTGCCATACCAGTCAATGCATATACCAATCATACTGACCAAATAGACAACTCCGGAGCAAGTGGAGTGCAACAACACCTTTCACTGAGCTGATAGCCTATTAGGAGGACTATCAACTTGTCTAATGGGACCTACGGGCATGAAATGCAGCGTCCCCAAGAAAAAGGGACGTTAGTAAGAATAAAGTACTGAGTATGTAAGGAAGAAAAGCATAACTAAGAACAGTAATGTAAAGAAAGATGTAGGAGATACAACGTATAGCATCTGAGTGCCTCTGAGAGATAGTGACATGAAATGTGTGATACATATATATACATAATCTTTTAAGAACATCCACCTCTGTGGGCATCATCATCATAATATCATACCCGGCCATTTTAAGTCTAGGTAGAATCGTACCCGGCGATGTGGAGCTTAGTAAGCCCAACTGATCAGTGGTTGCACAATAGGTGTCGTACCCGACTGTCTATAGCGCAGCTCGGTAGAGTAAAGTAGATACTATAAATAATGCATGTTGGACTCATGGAATCACGCTCTAAACCTTTCGGAGTGACGTTAGGTAGTTGCGCCTTCGATTAACATTATGGACATCATACCATCAATATGAAATTCACTAGGACTCAAGGATCATACATACTTTCTTAGAATAACTTTGTACGGAAAGAACAACACGGACAACCTTAGTATCTATGAGTATATTCATTATGAAATAGCATATCGCTTACGTTCGTTTCACTTTAGATCATGCCAAAAGAATGAAGCAAGTGCTTTAACATACCTTATCACAATGTTTCCACTAACCAAGTTGAAATCGCCTCCTCGCACCTTAATCTAAAACAATGATAATAATACTATCATTAAGTTACAAATGGTACAACTATCGCACAACGAACGACAAGCTTATTTTGTATAAAAACGGGCAGCATCTCCCCTATTATCCTTACTTCCTCCAAATTCAAGATAACACCAACACCACAAGAACACAACAATAACAAAAACATATGTACATTATTTTCCAGCCTTATATACACCACAAAATACAACAAAACAGCCCAACACACCGCAATCTCTTCATACACAAAACTACTTCCGTAGTAGTGTCAAACGACCCTAACAAAAATAACGACAAACAACCACCCCACCATTACGTCATTATATGTTGTTTTCCCACAACTTTTATCCTCCAAAACTCCATAAATCATCAGCACAAGAGGCCAACACGAAACAGCCCACGAACAGCCCACTTTTTTCAAATAAGTCGAACTCATGGCTTCCGATCATCGTCCCGTGAGTTCTAACTATTAGGAAACACATTTATCAACCTTCCTTGATACTTAAACACTTAAATAAATATATTAAACGTTTCTTAACTATGAATTACCTTCCAAAACTCTAACTACAAAGAAAAAAGAGAGGCGGTATAATGGCACTTACATCGTAGGGATTGTTTTGATGTTATCGCTTCTCGATTTCATGCCCGGGATGATAATCTTCTTTGAAACCCTAGAAGAGAGCTTAAGGATATGTTTATGGGTGTTCCCTGGTCGTGGTATGCTGAAAAATGAAGAGAAATCCTACCTAAGACTTATATATATAAACTTTGGAAAAGTCAAAGAGGTGCTAGCTTCGCACCCTAGCATGGGCCCATGTTACGACGCTTATATCCTTCTATCCGGATGTCGTATGAACGAACGGTTAAGAGAGTTGGAAACTAAATTACAAGATCTTCAATTTGGTATATAATATGTCCCAATAAAACCTCATATAACACACGAAATTTATTGCTGAAAAAGCTTTAGTGAACCACCTATTTGTCACTTATGATGTCTGCGCAGTCTCGCAAAACTGCAAATATCTCTCTACTCCTATGTCATATCGATGAACGTTTAATGCGTTTGAAACTAGACTCATCGATCTTCAATTTGGTTTGTAGATCAGACAATAATTCCAAAAATATTGGGAGAAAATCTCAGTTACATTTGACCTAGTTTTCAGCACATTATGAATGTAATTTGTGAAGACCTTTGCCAACCTTTGTTCCACAACTCGCTTGACTTCAAAACATAGCACACGACCATCATACGACAAACATAACTCATATCATAACCTCCTTATCATTTAATGAACCATAGTCTCACCCTAAATTACATGTTATAACATTCCAAACTCGTCTACTTTCGACGAAACTTATTTTCTTCAATTGGTTTAGCTTCTATGCTTTCCAACCCTCTCGGTACTCATTATTCATGATCTTAAATATTTGTAACCTCCAAGGTAACATGATTAACTTACTTTATATGCTTCCGAATATAATCCTATTTTTTAACTTACATCAATTGAGTTACGACGTACTCTCATGTATGAAAACATGGGGTGTAACATCATCACTCAAAATTAGTCACTCAGCAGCCTCACAATCACTCAGTATCAGCCCCTCGGGCATCCTCATTGTCACTCATGCCTCCCAGTTACTCGTCACTCGGCACTCCCAGGGGCTCCTTCAGCCCAAGCGCTAATATCAAGCCACCTTGTGGCATATCATATCCTCACAATCAGGCCCTCGACCTCACTCAATTAGAAACTCTCAAAAATTCCCTCGGTCTATTAGTAAAACGGGGTACTCGACCCAAAAAAAACATCATTTTATGTCTCAAAATACTGTAAACAAGCTGAGTTTCGAAATCAGTTAAACATAATATGACTGAGTGTAAGTCAACACAGTGAGGAAAAGCACTAAAAGCCCCCCAAGGGGTCTAAATAGGTCGATATAAGGCTCCAAACATGGCTTACAACCCAAATATAATAATAGTTTGAAAACACGGTTTAATGTATGATTTAAAAGTACATACGAAACTCAATAGTTGCCACGGGAAGGACCAAGCTCAAATCCCCAATCATTGCACGCCACATGTTCGTCATCTAGCATGTGCGCCACTCCAAAAATAGTGAGAAAATATGAAGTCCGGGGTTTCATACCCTCAGGATAAGATTTACAGTCATTACTTACCTCAAACCGGTCCAAATACTAATCCGCGATACTCTTGCCTATCGAATCGGCTCCTAATTTCTCCGAATCTAACCAAAACCAGAATAATATCATCAATATACGCTAAAGGAACAAGGCGCACTCAAAAATTATCAAATTTAACCGAAATTCCCGAAATTGGCCAAACACAGCCCCCGGGCCCACGTCTCGAAATTCTATAAAAATCACATCAGAACAACCCTTATCCTTTCCCGAGTCTATACATAATAAATGCATCAAAATCGGACCACAATTGACCCTAAATTCCTCAATTATATGTCTCAGTTTCTCAAGCCCTAAACCCCCAATTTATGCCATTAAATTCGACTAATTCCAAGCCTAATCCGTCAAATATCAACATAGAATCGAGTTTTAGTCCAAGAAAATTACCTCCAAAGAAAACCCTCGAAATCCCTTTTTAAATTTCTCCCAAAAGCCTCAGCCCGCATGCAAATTTGATGAAAGCACCAAAAATTTGCGAAGGCGGGTATTTATACTTCCTGCCCAGTGAAACCGCATTTGTGGCCTTTTCTCCGCACCTGCGGTCCCAGGTGCGCACCTGTGGAAATCCATCGAAGGCGCATTCCTCGCACCTATAGTGAATTACCCGCACCTGCGGCTTCGCATGTGCGGTCCAAGTCTCGCACCTGCGACTTTCCTTCAGCCCGACCAAATTCCGCCCCTACGCTTCATTTACCGCATCTGCGGACACGCAGGTGCGGCCCAAACCTATGCTTCTGCGGTTCCTTCTTAGGTCCCCGTATCTCGTACCCACACATGCTGGCCCGCACGTGCGGCAACACACCTGCGGCTACCCTTCCGCGGATGCGGCCACACCAGAAGCCTGGCACCAGCAACTCCTTCAGCTGCATTTTCAAACTTAAATCCTTCTGATGACTATATGAAATCATCCCGAGCCCCTCGGGACCTCAACCAAAAACACAAACAAGTACCATAACCTTATTAAAACTTAGTCGAGCTTTCGAAACACCCTAAACAATTCTAAAACACCAAGATCACATTGGATTAAAAACATGGGACGGGTAACCAACATACTTCCGAGACATCAAACATGGAACACCGGATGAATACTCAAAAACCTGGGTGGCAAGGCAAGTCTATAAGCCACCTCTCCAATATTCTGAAGCACCTCAAATGGCCCAATGAACCAGGGACTTAGCTCTCCCCTATTCCGAACCTCATAACATCTTTCATGGGTGACACCTTCAGCAACACCTTCTCTCCTTCCATGAAATACACATCACGGACCTTTCGGTCCGCATAACTCTTCTTCCTAGACTGCGCCGTACAAAGACGCTCTTGAATCAACTTCACCATACCTAACGCATCCTGAACCAAGTCTGCGCCCAATAGCTTGGCATCACCTGGCTCAAACCAACCAATCAGAGATCTACACCTCGACTGATAACTATTATTATGCAAACTCCGCGAGCAGCAAAAACTGGTCCCATGAACCCCCGAAATCAATGACACACGCACGCAACATATCCTTCAGAATCTGAATAGTACGCTCCGGCTGCCTGTTGGTCTGAGGATGAAACGTTGTGCTCAACTCAACCTCAGTACCTAAATCCCTGTACACGGCCCTCCAAAAGTGAGATGTGAACTGAGTACCTCTATCGGAAATGATAAAAACTGGAACCCCATGCAATCGGACAATCTCCTAGATATAAATCACAGCTAACCGCTCCGTAGAATAAGTAGTACCAACAGGAATGAAGTGCACGGACTTGGTCAGTCGATCTGCAATAACCCATATAGCACCAAACCTCCTCGAAGTCCGCGGGAGCCCAACTACAAAGTCATTGGTGATCCGCTCCCATTTCCACTTCGGAATATCTAACCTCTTAAGTAATCCACTTGGCCTCTGGTGCTCATACTTGACATGCTGATAGTTGAGACATCGAGCTACAAACTCATCAACATCCATCTTCATCAGCCTCCACCAATAATTTTGTCTCAGATCCTGATACATCTTCGCGGCACCCGAATGATTGGAATACCGCGAACTATAGGCCTCAGCTAGAATCAACTCTGGAAGCATATCAACATTGGGAACGAAAATGCGGCCCAGCATCGCCATGACCCTATCATCACCAATAACCACATCCCCGGTCTCACCTCAACAGACCCTGTCCTGAAGAATGAGCAAGTGTGGATCATCATACTGGCGTGCTCTAATCTAATCATAAAGAGAAGACTTGGAGGCTACACAAGCCAATACTCATGGGGGCTCAGATAGATCCAGTCTCACCAAATAACCCGCTAAATCCTGAACATCACTGGCTAAAGGGCGCTTTGTTGCTGGTCGGTACGCTAGACTCCCCAAATTCTCTACTCTGCGACTCAAGGCATCGACCACTACATTGGCCTTCCCCGGATGATATAGAATAGTGAGGTCATAATCCTTGAGAAGCTCCAACCATCTCCTCTGACGCAAATTCAGATCCCTCTGCTTAAGCAGATGCTGCAAACTACAGTGATCAGTGAAAATCTCACAATGAACTCCATAAAAATAATAGTGGAAAATCTTCAAGGCGTGAACAATAGCTGCTAGATCAATATCATGCACTGGATAATTCTTCTCGTGTACCTTCAACTATCTAGACGCGTAGGAAATCATCCTACCGTCATGCATCAAAACCGCTCCAAGGCAACCTCTCAAGTCATCACAATAAGTTGTATAAGAACCTGAACCCGTAGGAAAAACCAACACCGGAGCTGTAGTCAAAACTGACTTGACCTTCTAAATGCTCTCCTCACACTCCTCCATCCACCTGAACGGAGCACCCTTCTGGGTTACTATAGTAATAGGTGTTGCAATAGATGAGAATCCCTCTAAAAAATGGCGATAGTACCCTGCCAAACCAAGGAATCTACTAATCTCGGTAGTTGATGACGGTCTAGGCCCGCTCTGCACCGTATCTATCTTCTTCGGATCCACCTGAACACCTTCACTAGAAACCACGTGCCCCAAGAAAGCTACTGAATCAAGCCAGAACTTACACTTCAAAAGTTTTGCATACAACCTCTTCTCCTTCAGAGTCTGAAGCACAGCCCTCAGATGCTGCTCATGATCCTCCCAAGATCGGGAATATACCAAGGTATCGTCAATAAACACGATGAAGAATGAGTCAAGATAATCCGGAAAACAATGTGCATCAAGTGCATAAAAGCCGATGGCGCATTGGTCAACCCGAATGGCATAACCAGAAACTCATAATGACCATATTAAGTCCTGAAGGCAGTGTTCGAGATGTCGATCCCCCAAATATTTAACTAATGATAGCCAGAACGCAAGTCAATCTTGGAAAATACCCTAGCACCCTCCAACTGATCAAACAAGTCATTTATACGAGCCAAGGGATACCGGTTCTTCACCGTAAACTTGTTCAGCTGCCGATATTCAACACAGATACGCATAGAAGTATCCGTCTTCTTTACAAACAACACCGGTGCACCCCAATGTGACACACTAGGCCGAATGAACCCATTATCTAGGAGCTCCTGAAGTTGCTCCTGTAATTCCTTCAACTCTGCTGGTGCCATACGATAAGGTGGAATAGAAATAGGTTGAGTGCCTAGCACTGGGTCAATACCAAAATCAATGTCTCTGTCAGGTGGCATGCCTGGCAGGTCCGCAGGAAACACGTTCAGAAAATCACGGACCATAAGAACCGGATCAATAGCTGGAGTCTCACAACTAACATCCTTCACAAAAGCAAAATACGATAAACACCCCTTTTCAACCATATGTTGAGCATTCAGGTAAGAAATCACCCTACTAGGCACACACTCATAAGAACCTCTACACTCAACCCTCGGCAATCCAGGCATAGCTAAGGTCACGGTCTTAGTGTGACAATCAAGAACAACATGACACGGGGATAGCCAATACATTCCCAATATCACATCAAAATCAACCATGCTGAGTAACAATAGGTCCAATAGAGTCTCCAGACCCCAATAGATATCACACATGACAGATGCACACGGTCCACAATAATAGTATCACCCAACGGAGTCGACACATGAACCGATGCGGCTAGAGACTCACAGGGCATATCCAGATAATGGGCAAAATATGAAGAAACATAGGAATAAGTAGAACCAGGGTCAAATAAAGCCAAAGCATCTCGGCGACAGACTGAGACAATACCAGTGATCACTGCATCGGAGGCCATAGCATATGGCCTGGCTGCAAGTGCATAGATACGAGCCTGGCCTCCACCTGCACGACCTCCCCGCTGTCTGGGCGGGTGGTGAAGTAACTGGAGCTGAAGTCGAGGGCTGGCCCCTCTACTAAGAAGAACCACAAAAATAATGGGGACACTGTCTTCACATGTTCCCAAACTCTCCGCACTTGAAATAACTCCCCGGAGTTGGAGACGGGGACTGAAAGAAACCCCCGTCACCAGAATGGTCACTAGAGGAATCATGCATAGAGGGACCCTGAACTGGTGGTGCTCGAGCTGCCTCTAGGCTGGAAATGCACTTAATAAAGAACAACCCGACTGAGAACTACTGGAACCATGCCCCGAAGATGCACCACTATAGGCTGGGCAAATTGGCTGAGGAGGCCAGAAGGAACGGCCTCTACCATGATAAAACTGCCGTCTGGGAGGAGCACCACTAGAACTACTTGATCCACGAGGCCTCTTGGCCTCCCTCCCCTCTCGCTCCTAGCGGTGAACTGACTCAATATCTCGAGCAATATCAACAACCTACTCGAAGGTAGCACCTGATACCCTCTCCCTTGTCATCAAAAGGCGGAGCTGATAAGTGAGGCCATCCACGAACCTCCTAATCCTATCTTTATCGGTAGGGACAACCTCGGTGGCATGATGGGCCAACTCTGAAAATCGTATCTCAAACTGTGTCACTAGTAGCCCCCCCTGTCGCAGCTGCTCAAAGTGCATACGCTGCTTCTCCTTGTGAGAATGGGGAACATACTCCCACCAAGAAAAAACAACCCTAGAAAATTGAAAAGTAGCAAACTATACCCCACTGGTCTCCAGAATCCCAGCAGTACGAAGCATCCTCTAACACTTATCCAGAAAACCCTGGGCATCCTCGCCCTCACCGCCATTGAATGTCTAAGGCTGATGTTTACTGAATCTCTCCAGCTTACGCTGCTCATAATCTAGCATAACTAGAACCACGAAGTCCTGAACTAGGGCAACCGGCTAAGCTGGAACTACTGTCGGTGTCTGAAGGCCCTGAGTAACCTGCCTAGGTGTCCAGGCAGCTGGAGTCTGAGTGCCTCCCCCGGCCGGAGAAGTAGCAGCAGTAGAAGATACATCCACAGCCTGGGCAAGGCTAGTACATAATGTGATGATCTGAGCCAGGGTCTCCTGAAGACGCGGGATAATAATAGGCACTACCGGTGCCTGAGCCTGCCTCGCTGAAATATCTGCGGGGGGAACCTGATCCTAAACGGTAGGTGGACCCACTGGTGCTACCCCTGCTGCTGCTCGGGCTGGTCCCCTACCTCTACCAAGACCTCGACCACAGGCTCGACCTCTGGCTAGTCTAGCTGGTGTCAGCCTGATCGGTAGCGCCTGTCCTCACCATCTGTGAGAGAATGAAGCAACACAAGTCTAGATTTCCATAATCAACAAAATGGCACGACAAAAATCAAGAAAATGAGAGTTTCCTAAGGGTTCTGCAGCCTCTCGAAGATAAGTACAGACGTCTCCGTCCCGATCCACAAGACTCTACTAAACCTGCTCATGACTGTTGAGCCTTACGTAACCTAGGCTCTGAAACCAACTTGTCACGACCCCAAATCCTAAGACGTCTGTGATGGCACCTAACATGGAACTAGGCTAGGCAACAATCACATACTGACATAATATTTTCATAATTTCCAAAACGGTTCCGATATTTCACAAAATTATTTCGCTTAAGCAGTTGAAGCAACAAAATGAATAAAACAGTTTACACACTGCCCCAAAACCTGGAGTCAACCGTCATGAGCATGTACAAGTACTACAAAATAACATTGTTGGCATAATACACCAAGACTCAGAACGAGGAACTAAATACAAAATAAGAAATGGGAAACGAGATGATGTGGATGCTGATCAGCTACCTCGATGTCCCAACTCCGGCTCTGCAAGAGAGAAGAAAAACAAGCACTCGATACCAGCACCTGTATCTGCACACAGGGGTGCATGGAGTAGTGTTAGTATGCCAACTTAGTAGTAATGAAAATAAATCAAGTCTAAGTAGTAAGAATCACACAGGGTCAAATCATCAATTCACAATAAGCACAACCTTTCATTTCCACGGTGTATACATTAAATCAACATGCTTTAAAAGCCAAAATCAATAAAAATCCTTTGAAATGTGTGATTTCCAACAATCATAAATAGCCCCTCAGCACAACATGTATCATCAATCGCCCATCGGGAAAATCATCACTCAGAACAAGTCACTCGGCAGCTTCACAATCACTCAGTAACAGCCCCTCGAGCATCCTCACTGTCAAACACGCCTCCCAGTCACTCGTTACTCAGCACTCGCACTTAGTAGGTATCTGCGCTCACTAGGGGTATGTACAGACTGCGGAGGGGCTCCTTCAGCCCAAGTGCTAATATCAAGCCACCTCGTGGCATATCATACCCTCACAATCAGGCCCTCGGCCTCAATCAGTCAGAAACTCTCAAAAAGCCTCTCGCGCTATCTGTAAAACGGGGTACTCGACCTAAAAAAACATCATTTATAGCAAAATAGTGTAAATAAGTGTCATTTTCGACATAATTTACACCTAATATGAGTGAGTGTAAATCATAAGTCAACACAGTGAGGAAAAGCAGTAAAAGCCCCCAAGGGGTCTAACTAGGTCGGCACAAGGCCCTAAGCATGGCTTACAGCCGAAATATAACAATAGTCCAAAAACACGATTTAACATATGATTTAAAAGTAAATATGCAACTCAATAGTTGCCACGGGAAGGACAAAGTAAGAATCCCCAATAAGTGCACGCCACGCGCTTGTCATCCAGCGTGTGCGCCACTCAAAAAATAGTGAGAAAATACGATGTCCGGGGTTTCATACCCTCAGGACAAGATTTACAGTCATTACTTACCTCAAACTAGCCCAAATACTAATCCGCGATGCTCTTTCTTCTCGAATCGGCTCCCAATTGTTCCTAATCTAACCAAAACCAGACTAATATCATATATATATAGCCTATAGGAACAAGGCCCACTCGAAAATTATCAAATTTAATCGAAATTCCCGAAATTGGCCAAACCCCCCCCCCCCCGGCCTACGTCTCGAAATTCTATAAAAATAGCATCATGTCACGACCCCAAATCCTAAACCGACCGTGATGGCGCCTATCGTGGAACTAGGCTAGCCAATATTCACATAAATACATTTCCTTTCCAAAATCCCGACCTATATCAATATTTCGCAAAAGTATGTAGAATTTACTGAATCCATCAGGAAAAATAAACAGTTAACAGTCTAAACCATCCCCAAAATTCGGGGTCAACATGTCATGAGCATCTAGAAATATGCCAAAAGGTATACTATTATAATACAAAACCTTCGAACGAATAACTAGATATAACATAAGAAGGGAAACCACAGATGTTACGGACGCTAAACAACTACCTCTATATCCCGAACTCTAGCTCCGCACGAAATAGATGACTAACACTCAGTATCATCACCTGTATCGGCACACAGGGGTGCAGGGAATAATGTGATTACGCCAACTCAGTTGTAATGAAAATAAATCAAGTCTAAGCAGTAAAAAACACATATGATCAAATCACCAATTCACAATAAGCACAACCTTTCTTTCCCATAGTGTATACATTAAATCAACATGATTTAAAAGCCAACTTCAGTAAAAATCCTTTGAAAAGTGTGATTTCAAAAAATTTGACAAAAATACCCAAAGAGTTCAGTGTAAAATAAAATAAATCATAAATAACCCCTCGGGCTAAAAACATGTATCATAAATTTCCCCTCGAGCAAATAATCACTCAGAATCAGTCACTCAGCAGCCTCACAATCACTCAGTATCAGCCCCTCAGGCATCCTCACTGTCACACATGCCTCATAGTCACTCGTCATCTGGAACTCGCACTCAGTAGGTACATGCGCTCAGTGGGGGTGTGTATAGACTTCGGAGGGGCTCCTTCAGCCCAAGCGCTAATATCAAGCAACCTCGTGGCATATCATATCCTCTCAATCAGGCTCTCGGCCTCAATGAGCAGAAACACTCAAAAAGCCCCTAGGTCTATCTGTAAAACGGGGTACTCGACCAAAAAAAACATCATTTTATATCTCAAAATAGTGTAAATAAGTCTGAGTTTCGAAATCATTTAAACATAATATGACTGAGTGTATATCATAAGTCAACACAGTGAAGAAAAGCAGTAAAAGCCCCCAAGGGGTCTAAACAGGTCGTCAGAAGGCCCTAAACATGGCTTACAGCCCATATATAATAATAGTCCGAAAACACGATTTAACATATGATTTAAAAGTAAATACGCAACTCAATAGTTTCCACGGGAAGGACCAAGTCCAAATCCCCAATCAGTGCACGCCACACGCTCGTCATCCAGCATGTGCGCCACTCCAAAAATAGGAGAAAATACGAAGTCCGGGGTTTCATACCCTCAGGACAAGATTTACAGTCATTACCTACCTCAAACCGGCCCAAATACTAATTCACGGTGCTCATGCCTCTCGAATCGGTTCCCGATTGTTCTGAATCTAACCAAAACCAAATTGATATCATGTATATATACGCTATGGGAAAAAAGCCCACTATAACAATAGCATCATGTAACGACCCCAAATCCTAAACTGGCCCTGATGGCGCCTATCGTGGAACTAGGCTAGCCAATATTCACATAATTACAGTTCCTTTCCAAAATTCCAACATATATCAATATTTCGCGAAAGTATATAGAATTTACTGAATCCATTAGGCAAAGTAAACAGTTAACAGTCTAAACCATCCCCAAAATCCGAAGTCAACATGTCAGAAGAATCTAAGGAAAATGCCAAAAGGTATACTATTATAATACAAAACCTTCGAATGAATAACTATATACAACATAAGAAGAGAAAACAGAGATGGTGCGGATGCTGAACAACTACCTCTATATCCCGAACTCCCGCTTCGCACAGAATAGATGACTAAAGCTCAGTATCTGCACACAGGGGTGTAGGGAGTAATGTGAGTACGCCAACTCAATAGTAATGAAAATAAATCAAGTCTAAGCGTCAAGAAACACATAAAAATCAATATGATCGGTTCAGAATATGCACAGCCATTCTTTCCAACAATATATACATAGATATATGAAATCAACATGCCTTAAAATCCAAATTAAGAAAAATCCTTTGAAAAAAATGTGTTTTCAAACAATTTCAGAAACAAAAATAACCGAAGGATTTAGTGCAAAATGAAATAAATCATAAGTATCCCCTCCTGCAAAAACATGAACCATAAATCTCCCCTCAGGTAGAACATCACTCAGCACCTCACAACCACTCAGTATCAGCCCCTCGGGCAACCTCAATGTCACTCATGCCTCTCAATCACTCGTCACTCGACACTCGGCACTCGCACTTAGTTGGTACTTGCACGCACTGGGGGTATGTAAAGACTCCAGACGGGCTCCTTTATCCCAAGCACTAATATCAAGCCGCCTCGTGTCATATCATGTCCTCACAATCAGGCCCTCGGCCTCACTCTGTCAGAAACTCTCAAAAGCCCCCCGGGCGTATCACTAAAACGGAGCACTCGACCCAAAACATTATTTTTAAACCTCAAAATAGAGTAAGTAAGGTTGAGTTTCGAAAAATTGTTAAGCACAATATGACTAAGTTTAAATCATAAATCAATAGTGAGGAAATAGCAGTAAAAAGCCCATAAGGGGTGTAACAAGTCCGCACTAGACCCCGAACATGGCTTATAGCCCAAATATAGCAATAATCGTTAGAACACAATTTAACATATGATTTGGAGTAAAATACGAAACTTAATAGTTGCCGCGGAGAGGACCACGTCCAATCCAAAAATTAGTACGCGTCATATACTCGTCATCCGACATGTGCGTCATTCTAAAAACTGTGAGAAATATGAAGTCCGGGTTTCATACCCTTAGGACAAAATTTATAACCATTACTTACCTCTACCGAGCCACAATACTAATCCGCGATGCTCTTGCCCCTCAAATATGCTCCCGATTGCTCCAAATCTAACCAAAACTAGATTAACATCATCAATATACACTAAAGGAACACAACTCAATCGAAAACTATCAATTTATACACAATTCTCGAAATTCAGCCAAACCCGAGCCCCGGGCTCACGTCTCGAAATTTGATAAAATTTACATCACTAGAATCCTCGTCCGCCCACGATTCTATACATACCAAGAACACCAAATCAATCCACAATTTCCCACTCAAATCCTCAAAAGAAAGTTCCAATTCCATGCACATAACTTCCCCAAATTTTTGGTTTAAATTCAATAATTTTCCGGTTTAATTACTTAGAAAATGATATAGAAACGAGTTTTGAAGTTGAAAAGCTTACCTCCAAGTGAGACCCTTTGATTTCTTCTTGAAACCCTCTCAAATAGCTCTAAACCCGCTTATCAATGGAGGGAAATGGACAAAATTTGGCAACAATGGGCTTAAAACATTCTGCCCAACACTTATATCCCCTTCAGTGCGATCGTGACTCCAGCCACGCGATCGCGATGCAAAGCCTAGACCACTCTACGCGATCACATACCAACACATGCGATTGCATAGAACAATATCCATCCCCCACACGCGCCTCATAACCTCTATGTGATCGCACCCAAGTCCACGCGATCGCACTGCTTCACCTGCCCAACCTATGCGATCGCAATCCTAACCAGGCGATCGCATAGAACATAATTCCTTCCCCACTCTTTTACTCTACGCGGTCGTTAATAAATCCACACGATCGCAATGAAGAAATCACCGCTGCTAAAACACCAGAAAACAACAGACTCCTTAAGGCCAAAAAGTTCCTGTTTGAGCATCTGAAATACACCCGAGGCCCCCGGGACCTCAACCAATAACCCATAACATCATTCAAACTTAGTCGAGCATTGGAAACAAGAAAAAAAACACGAAAACACAAAAATTTCATCAAATTCAAGCCTATGAACTTTGAAACTTCTAAATTTCGCCAATGATGTCGAAACAAACCAAAACACATCCGATTGACCTGAAATTTTGCACACATATCCAAGATGAAACTACGAACCTATACCAACTTCCGGAATTCTATCCCGAACCCGGTAGCCTATTTTTCACTGCCGACCGAAAATCGCCAAAAACTAACTTTCGCCAATTCAAGCCTAATTCTACACCGGACATCAAAACTTCATTCCAAACCCACTCCTAAGCCGAAAATCACCTAACGAATCTATCTGAGCAAACAAATAATAGATAGGCTAAGCAACATGTGATACAGCATAAACGGGGGAAACGAGGCTATTCTCACGGAACGACCGACTGGGTCATGACATGCTACCCATCTTAAACAAACGTTCGTCCTCGAACGGGTCTAGAAACATACTTGGAGTCTCGAATAAATGAGGATATCTTCTTCGCATCTACCAATCGGTCTCCCAGGTGGCATCCTCCACCGGCTGTCTCCTCCATGGAACCTTCACTGAAGCTATATTCTTAGACCTCAGCTTTCTGACGTGACGACCCAAAATAGCCACTAGCTCTACCTCATATGACATATTACCCTCGAGCTGAACCGTGCTGAATTCCAAGACATGAGACGGGTCACCAACATACTTCTGAAGCATCAAAACATGGAACACCAGATGAATACTCAATAAGCTGGGAGGCAAAGCAACTCTATAAGCCACCTCCCCAATCTTCTGAACCACCTCAAAATGGCCCAATGAACCTAGGACTCAACTTTCCCTTCTTCCCGAACTTCATAACACCCTTCATGGGTGAAACCTTCTGCAATACCTTCTCCCCAACAATGAAAGACACATCTCGAACCTTCCGGTCTGCTTAACTCTTCTGCCTAGACGGCACCGCGTGAAGCCGCTCCTGAATCAACTTTGCCTTACCAACACATCCTGAACCTCCTACCATATAAAGCCTCATACAGAGCTATATAGATATTTGACTTATAACTATTATTATACGCAAAATCCGCGAGGTGCAGAAAGTGGTCCCATGCCCGTCGGTCTAAGGATGAAATGTTGTGCTCAACTATTCATAAGTACCCAACTCCCTCTGTACGACTTTCCAAAACTGAGATATGAACTGAGTACCTCTATCAGAAATGATAGATACAGGAACCCCATGCAAACGGACAATCTCTCTGATATAAATCTCAACTAATCACTCCGAAGAATAAGTAGTACCAACAGGAATGAAGTGCGCGGACTTGGTCAGCCGATCCACAATAACCCATATAGCATCAAACCTCCTCGAAGTCTGTGGGAGCCCAACTACGAAGTCAATGGTGATCCGCTCCCACTTCCACTCCGGAATATCAGAGCTCTGAAGTAATCCACCTGGTCTCTGGTGCTCATACTTGACCCGCTGATAGTTGTGACACCGAGCCACAAACTCAACAATATCTTTCTTCATCCGCCTCCACCAATAATGTTGCCTCAGATCCTGATACATCTTCGCGGCACCCGGATGGATGGAATACCGCGAACTATGGGCCTCATCCATAATCAAATCTCGAAGTCCATCCACATTGGGCACACACATTTGGCCCTGCATCTTCATGACCCCATCATCACCAATGACCATATCCCTGGCATCACCGCGACGGACACTGTCCTAAAGAACGAGCAAGTGTGGGTCATCACACTGGCATGCTCTAATCTAATCATAAAGAGAAGACCTGAAGGTTACAGAAGCCAATACCCGCGGAGGTGCTGATAGATCCAATCTCACCAACTAAATCGCTAAAGCTCGAACATCAAGTGCTAATGGTGGCTCTGCTACTGGAATGTAGGCTAAAATCCCCAAACACTCCGCTCTGCGACTCATAGCATCGGCTACTACACTTTCCTTCCCTGAATGATATAAAATAGTGAGGTCATAATCCTTGAGAAGCTCCAACCACCTCGTCTTGCATAAATTCAGATCTTTCTGCTTAAGTAGATGCTGCAAACTACGGTGATTAGTGAAAATCTCCCATTGCACTCCTTATAAATAATGACGCCAAATCTTCAAGGCGTGACCAATAGCTACTAGCTCAAGATTGTGCGCTGGATAATTCTTCTCGTGCACCTTCAACTTTCTGGATGTGTAGGTAATCACCCTACCATCCTGCATCAAAACCGCTCCAAGGCCAACTCTCGAGGCATCACAGTAAACTGTATAAAAACCTGAACCCGTAGGCAAAATCAATACCGGAGTTGTAGTCAAAGCTAACTTGAGCTTCTGAACGATATCCACACACTTCTCAGTCCACCTGAACTGAGCACCCTTCTGGATCGGTCTGGTCATAGGTGCTACAATAGATGAAAATCCCTCTACGAAACGGCAATAGTACCCTGCCAAACCAAGGAAACTACGAATCTAGTAGCTGATAGCAGTCTAGGCCAGCTCTACACCCCCTCTATCTTCTCCGGATCAACCTGAATACCCTCACTGGACACCACGTGCACCAAGAACGCTACTGAATCAAGCCAGAACTCACACTTTGAAAATTTTGCATACAATCTCTTCCCTCTCAAGGTCCGAAGCACAACTCTCAAATGCTGCTCATTATCCTCCCGAGATCGGGAATACACCAACATATCGTCAATAAACACGATGATGAAAGAATTCATATAAAGCCGAAATACATTGTGCATCAAGTGCATAAAGGCTATTGTGGCATTGGGTAGCCCAAATGACATAACCAGAAACTCATAATGACCATACCTAATCATGAAAGCATACTTCAGAATGTTTGGCCCCCGAATCTTCAACTGATCATAAGCTAAAAGAAAGTCACTCTTGGAAAATACCCTGGCACCCTGCAACTGATCAAACAACTCATCTATACGAGGCAAGGGATACCGGTTCTTCACCGTAACTCTGTTCAGCTGCCGATATTCAATACACATACGCATAGAACCATTCTTCTTCTTTACAAACAACACCGGTGCACCCCTAGATGACATGCTAGGCCGAACGAACCCCTTGTTTAGGAGTTCGTGAAGCTGCTCATTTTATTCCTTGAGCTCTGTTGGGGACATACGATAAAGTGGAATAGAAATAGGCTGGGCGCCTGGCACCAGCTCAATACCAAAATCAATGTCCCTGTTAGGTGGCATGCCTAGCAGGTCTGCATGAAACACATCTGGAAATTCACGGACCACTAGAACCGAATAAATAGCGGGAGTCTCACCACTGATATCCCTCAAAAAATCAAGATAAGATAAACACTCCTTCTCAACCATGTGATGTGCCTTTAGGTAGGAAATCACCTTGCTAGGCATATATTTAGAAGAATCTCTCCACTCAACCCTCGGACGTCCTGGCACAGCTAAGGTCACGGTCTTAGCGTGAAAATCAACAACAACATGACACGGAGATAACCAATCCATGCCCAATATCACATCAAAATCGACCATGCTGAGTAACAGCAGGTCTACTCAGGTCTCCAGACCCTCAATAGATATCTCACACGACCGATACACACAGTCCACAACAACAGTATCGCTCACCATAGTCGACACATGAACAGAGGTAACTAAAGACTCACGGGGCATATCGAGCAAATGGGAAAATATGAAGAAACATAAGAATATGTAGAACCGGGATCAAATAAAGCAAAAGCATCTCGGCAACAGACTGAGACAATACCTGCGATCACTGCATCGGAGGCCATAGCATCTCGCCTAGCTGGGAATGCGTACATACGGGACTGACCTCCACCTGCTCAACCTCCCCCTCTAGGGCGACCTCCAGTTGACTGACTACCAACCCTGGTTGCCTGGGCGGGTGGTGAAGTAACTGGAGCTGAAATCAAGGGTCGGTACCTCTGTTGAGAAGAACCACCGGGACGACGGTGACACTGCCTCCACATGTGCCCAAACTCTCGACACTCAAAACAACTCCCTAGAGCTGGAGGCGGGGACTAATAAAACCCCTAACACTTGAATGGCCACTAGAAGACTCATGCATAGAAGAACTCTGAACTAGTGGTGCTCGAGCTGCACTATGAGCTGGGAGGGCACCGAATGAAGAATGACCTAATTGAGAACCGCAAGGACCATGCCCGAAATATGCAGCACTATAGGCAGGGCAGACTGACTGAGGAGGCCTGAGTGAAAAACCTCTACCATGCTGAATTTGCCCCTGGAAGGAACACCACTAGAAGGGCCTGATCCACGAGGCCTCTTGGCCTCCCTCTCCTCTGGCTCCTGGCGGCGAACCGACTTATTTTCTCGAGCAATATGAACAACCTACAATAACGTATCATCTAATACTCTCTCCCGATTCATAAATAGGTGGAGCTGATAAGTAAGGCCATCCACGAACCTCTTAACCCTCTCCCTATCACTAGGGACCAAATCAGTAGCATGACGATCCAACTACAGAAATCGCATATCATATTGCGTCACTGATAGCTCCCCCTAGCGCAGCTTCTCAAAAAGCCTGTGATGCTCCTCCTAGCTGAGGGGTGCTGAACCAATAGGCCTACGACTCTCAAAAGACTCCCACCAAGTGAAAACAGCACCAGAAAATTGAAAAGTAGCAAATGAGACCCCAATGGTCTCCAAAATCGTAGCAGTACTGAATGTCGGAAGCTGTAGTCTACTAAACCTCTCAAGTCTACGCTGCTCGTCCTCTGGCATAGCCAGAACCACGAAGTCCTGAACTGGAGCAACCGGCTAGGCTAGAACCGCCCCAGGTGTCTGTTGCCCCTGAGTAGGTTGCTCAGGTGTCCGGGCAACTGGAGTCTGACTGCCTCCCCTGGATTGAGAAGTAGCGGCAACTGCCTGAGCAAGGGTGGTACACACAGTCAAGATCTGAGCCAACGCCTCCTGACGACCCAGAATAACAATAGGCACTGCCGGTGTCTGAGCCTATCCCGCTGGAGCATCTACGGTGGGAATCTGATCCTGAATAGTAGGGGGATAAACTTGCACTGCCCTGGTTGCGGCACGGACTGGCCCCCTACCTCTTCAACGGCTTAAATCGCGGCCTCGACCCCTCATTGGTCTAGCCGGTGGCTGATCATCCTGATCGGTAGCGCGAGTCCTCATCATCTGTGAGAGAATGAAACAACAAAAGTTTAGATTTCCAGAATCAACAAAATGGCATGACATAATTTTAGAAAAATGAGATTGTTCCTAAGGGTTCCGCAGTCTGTCAAGATAAGTACAGACGTCCCCGTGCCGATCCGCAAGACTCTACTAAACTTGCTCTTGACCGTTGAGTCCTATGTAACCTAGGCTCTGATACCAACTTGTCACAACCCCAAATCCTAAATTAGCTACAATGGCGCGTATTGTGGAACTAAGCTAGCCAATATTCACATAATTACAGTTCCTTTCCAAAATCCTAACCTATATCAATATTTTGCAAAATTATATAGAATTTACTAAATCTTTTAGGCAAAATAAATATTTAACAGTCTAAACCATCACAAAAATCTGGAGTCAACATGTTATGATCATCTTAGAAACATGGCAAAAGGTATAATATTATAATACAAAACCTCCGAACGAATAACTACATACAACATAAGAAGGGAAAACAGAGATGCTGCGGACGTTGAACAGCTACCTCTATATCCCGAACTCCGGCTTCACATGGAATAGATGGCTAACAGTCAGTATCAACACATGTATCTGCACACAGGGGTTCAGGGAGTAATGTGAGTACGCCAACTCAGTAGTAATAAAAATAAATCAAGTCTAAGCGGCAAGACACACATAAAAATCAATATCATGAGTTCACAATATGCACATCTTTTCTTTTCAACAGTAAATACATAGATATATGAAATCAACATGCCTTAAAAGTCAACTTCACTAAAATCCTTCGAAAAATGTGTTTTCCAACAATTTTAGAAATAAAAATAACCGAAGGTTTAGTGTAAAATGAAATAAATCATAAGTATCCCCTCGGGCAGAACATCAATTAGCACCTCACAGCCACTCAGTATCAGCACCTCGGGCAACCTCACTGTCAGTCATGCCTCCCAATCACTCGTCACTCAGCACTCACACTCAGCATGTACCTGCACTCACTAGGGGTGTGTAAAGACTCCGGAGGGGCTCCTTCCGGCCAAGCGCTAATATCAAGCTACCTCGTGGCATATCATATCCTCACAATCAGGCCCTCAGCCTCACTCACTCAGAACCTCTCAAAAGCCCCTTGGGCGCATGAGTAAAATGGGGTGCTCGACCAAAACATCATTTTCATACCTCAAAATAGTGTAAATAAGGTTCAGTTTCGAAAAACAGTTAAGCACAATATGAATCAGTGTAAATCATAAATCAAAAGTGAGGAAATAACAATAAAAATCCCCCAAGGGGTCTAAACCGCTCCAAGGCCAACTCTCGAGGCATCACAGTAAACTGTAAAAGAACCTGAACCCGTTGGCAAAATCAATACCGGAGTTGTAGTCAAACCTAACTTGAGCTTCTGCACGATATCCACACACTTCTCAGTCCACCTGAACTGAGCACCCTTCTAGATCGGTCTTGTCATAGGTGCTGCAATAGATGAAAATCCCTCTACGAAACGGCAATAGTACCCTGCCAAACCAAGGAAACTACGAATCTCGGTAGCTGACAGCAGTCTAGGCCAGCTCTGCACCCCCTCTATCTTCTTCGGATCAACCTGCATACCCTTACTGGACACCACGTGCACCAAGAACGCTACTGAATCAAGCCAGAACTCACACTTTGAAAATTTTGCATACAATCTCTTCCCTCTCAAGGTCTGAAGCACAACTCTCAAATGCTGCTCATGATCCTCCCGAGATCGGGAATACACCAAGATATCGTCAATAAACACGATGATGAAAGAATTCATATAAAGCCAAAATACGTTGTGCATCAAGTGCATAAAGGCTATTGTGGCATTGGGTAGCCCAAATGACATAACCAGAAACTCATAATGACCATACCTAATCATGAAAGCAGTATTCGAAATGTCTGGCCCCCGAATCTTCAACTGATGATAAGCGAAACGAAAGTCACTCTTGGAAAATACCCTCGCACCCTGTAACTGATCAAACAAGTCATCTATACGAGGCAAGGGATACCGGTTCTTCACCGTAACTCTGTTCAGCTGCCGATAAACGATACGCATACGCATAGAACCATCCATCTTCTTTATAAACAACACCGGTGCACCCCAAGGTGACATGCTAGGTCGAACGAACCCCTTGTCTAGGTGTTCGTGAAGCTGCTCCTTTTATTCCTTGAGCTCCGTTGGTGCCATACGATAAGGTGGAATAGAAATAGGCTGGGTGCCTGGCACCAGCTCAATACCAAAATCAACATCCCTGTCAGGTGGCATGCCTAGCAGGTCTGCAACAAACACGCCTGGAAGGTCACGGACCACATAATCGAATAAATAGCGGGACTCTCACCACTAATATCCCTCACAAAATCCAGATAAGATAAACACCCCTTCTCAACCATGCGGTGAGCCTTTAGGTAGGAAATCACCTTGCTAGCCATATACTTAAAAGAACCTCTCCACTCAACCCTCGGACGTCCTGGCATAGCTAAGGTCACGGCCTTAGCGTGAAAATCAACAACAACATGACACGGAGATAACCAATCCATGCCCAATATCACATCAAAATCGACCATTCTGAGTAACATCAGGTCCACTCAAGTCTCTAGACCCTCAATAGATATCTCACACGATCGATACACACAGTCCACAACAACAGTATCGCTCACCATAGTCGACACATGAACAAAGGTAAGTAATGACTCACGGGGCATATCTAGAAAATGGGAAAATATGAAGAAACATAGGAATATGTAGAACCAGGATCAAATAAATCCAAAGCATCTCGGCAACAGACTTAGACAATACCGGCGATCACTGCATCGGAGGCCATAGCATCTCGCCTAGCTGGGAATGCGTACATACGGGACTGACCTCCACCTGCTCGACCTCCCCCTCTAGGGCGACATCCATCTGACTGGCTACCAACCTTGGCAGCCTAGGCGGGTGGTGAAGTAACTGGAGCTGAAATCGAGGGCTGGTACCTCTGCTGAGAAGAACCACCGGGACGACGGTGACACTGCCTCCACATATGCCCATACTCTCCACACTCAAAACAACTCCCTAGAGCTGGAGGCGGGGACTAATAGAAACCCCTAGCACCAGAATGGCCACTAGAAAACTCATGCATAGAAGAACTCTAAACTGGTGGTGCTCGAGCTGCACTATGAGCTGGGTGGGCACCGAATGAAGAACGACCTAATTGAGAACCGCAAGGACCATGCCTGAAAGATGCACCACTATAGGCAGGGCGGACTAACTGAGGAGGCCTGAGTGAAAAACCTCTACCATGCCGAATTTTCCCCTGGAAGGAGCACCACTACAAGTGCCCTATCCATGAGGCCTCTTGGCCTCCCTTTCCTCTCGCTCCTCGCGGCGAACCGACTCATTATCTCGAGCAATATGAACAACCTGCGATAATGTATCATCTGATACTCTCTCCCGAGTCATAAATAGGTGGAGCTGATAAGTAAGGCAATCCATGAACCTCCTAACCCTCTCCCTATCAGTAGGGATCAACTCGGTAGCAGGACGATCCAAATGCAAAAACCGCATCTCATACTGCATCACTGATAGCTCCCCCCTACCGCAGCTTCTCAAAAAGCCTGCGATACTCCTCCCAGGTGAGGGGTGCTGAACCAATAGGCCTACGCCTCTCAAAAGACTCCCACCAAGTGAAAGCAGCACCAGAAAACTGAAAAGTAGCAAATGAGACCCCAATGGTCTCCAAAATCGTAGCAGTACTGAATGTCGCAGGCTGTAGTCTACTAAGCCTCTCAAGTCTACACTGCTCGTCCTCTGACATAGCCAGAACCACGAAGTCTCGAACTGGAGCAACCCGCTGGGCTGGAACCGCCCCAGGTGTTTGCTGCCGATGAGTAGCCTGCTCAGGTGTCCGGGCTACTGGAGTCTGACTGCCTCCCCCGGATTGAGAAGTAGCGGCAACTGCCTGAGCAAGGGTGGTACACACTGTCAAGATCTGAGCAAAGGTCTCTTGAAGACCCAGAATAACAATAGGCACTGCCGGTGCCTGAGCCTGTGCTTCTGGAGCAGCTGCGGTGGGAATCTAATCCTGAACAGTAGGGGGATAAACTGGCACTGCCTTGGCTACGGCATGGACTGGCCCCCTACCTCTTCCACGGCCTCGACCCCTCATTGGTCTAGCCGGTGGCTGATCTTCCTGATCGGTAGCGCGAGTTCTCAGCATCTGTGAGAGAATGAAACAACAAAAGTTTAGATTTCCAGAATCAACAAAATGGCATGACAGAATTCTAGAAAAATGAGATTGTTCCTAAGGGTTCCGCAATCTGTCAAGATAAGTACAGACGTCCCCGTGCCGATCCGGAAGACTCTACTAAACCTGCTCTTGATTGTTGAGTTCTATGTAACCTAGGCTCTGATACCAACTTGTCACGACCCCAAATCCTAAACTAGCTGCGGTGGCACGTATCGTGGAACTAAGCTAGCCAATATTCACATAGTTACAGTTCCTTTCCAAAATCCCAACCTATATCAATATTTCGCAAAATTATATAGAATTTACTAAATCAATTAGGAAAAATAAACAGTTAACAATCTAAACCATCACAAAAATCTGGAGTCAACATGTCATGATCATCTAAGAAATATGCCAAAAGGTATACTATTATAATACAAAACCTCCGCAAGAATAACTAGATACAACATAAAAAGGGAAAATAGAGATGTTGCGGATGCTGAACAGCTACCTCTATATCCCGAACTGCGGCTTCGCACGGAATATATGGCTAACAGTCAGTATCAGCACATGTATCTGCACACAAGGGTGCGGGGAATAATGTGAGTACGCCAACTCAGTAGTAATGAAAATAAATCAAGTCTAAGCGGCAAGACACACATAAAAATCAATATCATCAGTTCACAATATGCACATCTTTTCTTTTCAACAGTAAATACAGAGATATATGAAATCAACATGCCTTAAAAGTTAACTTCACTAAAATCCTTTGAAAAAATGTGTTTTCCAACAATTTCAGAAATAAAAATAACCGAAGGATTTAGTGTAAAATGAAATAAATCATAAGTATCCCCTTGGGCGGAACATCAATCAGCACCTCATAGCCACTCAGTATCAGCCCCTCGGGAAACCTCATTGTCACTCATGCCTCCCAATCACTCGTCACTCGGCATTCGCACTCGGCAGGTACCTGCACTCATTGGGGGTGTGTAAAGACTCCGGAGGGGCTCTTTCTGCCCAAGCACTAATATCAAGCCACCTAGTGGCGTATCATATCCTCACAATCAGGCCCTCGGCCTCACTTAGTCAGAACCTCTCAAAAGCCCCTTGGGCACATCAGTAAAATGGGGTACTCGACCAAAACATCATTTTTATACCTCAAAATAGTGAAAATAAAGTTGAGTTTCGAAAAACAGTTAAGCACAATATGACTCAGTGTAAATCATAAATCAAAAGTGAGGAAATAACAGTAAAAAACCCCCAAGGGGTCTAAACAATTCAGCACGAGGCCCCAAACATGGCTTATAGACCAAATATAGCTATAATATTTAGAACACAATTTAACATATGATTTGGAGTAAAATACGCAACTTAATAGTTGCCGCGGATAGGACCAAGTCCAATCCAAAAATCAGTGCGCCTCACATACTCGTCATCCGACATGTGCGTCATTCTAAAAACAGTGAGAAATATGAAGCCCGGGGTTTCATACCCTCAGGACAAGATTTATAACCATTACTTACCTCTACCGGGCCACAATACTAATCCATGATACTCTTGCCCCTCAAATTTGCTCCCGATTGCTCTGAATCTAACCAAAACCAGATTAACATCATCAATATACGCTAAAGGAACACAACCCAACCGAAAACTATCAATTTAGACGCAATTCTCGAAATTCGGCTAAACCCGAGCCCCGGGCCCGCATCTCAGAATTCGATAAAATTTACATCACTAAAATCCTCATCCTCCCATGATTCTATACATACTAAGAACACTAAAATCGGACCACAATTGCCCACTCAAATCCTCAAAAGAAAAGTCCAATTTCATGCACTTAACTTCCCAATTTTTTGTTAATTACTTAGAAAATGACATAGAAATGAGTTATGATGTTGAAAACCATACCTCCAAGTGAGCCCCTTTGATTTCTTTACCCTCTCAAATAGCTCTAAGCCCGCTTATCAATGGAGGAAAATTGATAAAATTTCGCAACAATGGGCTTTAAAACATTCTGCGCATCACTTATATCCCCTTTAGTTCGATCGCGACTCCAGCCACACAATCGCGATGCACAACCCAGGCCACTCTACGCAATAGCATACCAACACACGTGATTGCATAGAACAAATCTCCATTCCCCACACGCACCTCAGAACCTCTATGCGATCACACCCAAGTCCACGCGATCGCACTGGTTCACCTGTCACAATCCTAACCATGCGATCGCATTGAACAAAATTCATGTCCCACTCTTTTACCCTACACGATCGCGGATGAATCAACGCGATCGCAGTTAAGAAATCACTGCTGCTAAAACAGTAGAAAACAACAGACTCCTTGAGGCCAAAAAGTGCCTGTTTGAGCATCCGAAATAAACCCGAAGCCCCCGGGACCTCAACAAATCCTACCAACACACCCCATAACATCATTCAAACTTAGTTGAGCCTTCGAAAACTTAAAAACAACACGAAAACACCAAAATTACATCAAATTCAATCATGTGAACTTTGAAACTTCTAAATTACGCCAATGATGTCGAAACCAACGAAAACATATCGGATTGACATGACATTTTGCACACATATCCAAAATGACATTATGAACTTGTTCCAACTTCCGGAATTCCATTCCGAACCCGATAGCCTATTTTCCACTGCTGACCAGAAATCCGCCAAAACTAACTTTTGCCAATTCAAGCCTAATTCTACACTGGACATCAAAACATCATTCCGAACCCACTCCTAAGTCCCAAATCAGCTAATGAAGCTATCCGAGCCATAAGATCCACATTCCGAGGTCATTTACCAATAAGTCAACTCCCAGTTGAGTTTTTCAACTATTAAGCTAATTTAAGAGACTAAGTGTCTCAATTCCCACCACGACAACGCTGAACCCGAACCAACCGACCCAACAGAACATAAATAGGCTAAGCAACATATGATAAAGCAGAAACGCTGAAAATGGGGCTAATATCACGGAACGATCGGCTGGGTCATTACACATCACAAGAATCTTTATCCTTTCTCGAGTCTATACATATAAAATGTATACAAATCCAACATTAATTTACCCCTAAATTTCTCAATAATATCAACATTGAATCGAGTTTTTAGTACAAGAAGCTTACCTCCACAGAAAACCCTCTAAATCCCTCTTCAATTTGCTCCCAAAAGCCTCAGCCCGTATGCAAATAAGATGAAAGGGCAAAAAATTCGTGAAGGAAGGTATTTATACTTCCTGCCCAGTGAAACCACATATGCGGCCTTCTCTCCGCACCTGGGGTCCCAGGTGCGCACCTGCGGAAATCCGCTTAACGCCCATTCCTCGCACCTGCGGTGAATCACCCGCACCTGCGGCTTCGTAGGTGCGATCGAAGTATCACAATTGCGACTTTTCTTCAGCTCGACCAAATCCCGCACCTGCGCTCCACTTACTGCATCTACGGACTCGTAGGTGCAGCCCTAACCTCTGCTTCTGTGGTTCCGTCCCAGTTTCTGCAATCTCGCACCCGCGCATGCTGGCCTGCACCTGCGGCTACCCTTCCGCAGGTGAGGCCACACCAGAAGCCTGGCACCAACAGCTCCTTCAGCTGCATTTTCCAACTTAAGTCCTTCCGATGACTATCCGAAATCATCCCGAGCCCCTCGGCTCCCCAACCAAAAACACAAACAAGTCCCATAACCTTATTGAAACTTACTCGAGTCTTCAAAACACCCAAGACAACGCTAAAACACCAAGATCACATCAGATTCAAGCCTATGAACTTTGAGATTTCTAAATTTCGCCAATGATGCCGAAACCAACCAATACACGTCCGAATGACCTGAAAATTTGCACACATGTCCAAAATTACATACGAACCTGCTTCAATTTCTGGAATTCCATTCCGACCCCTATATCTGATTTTCCACTACCGACCGAAAATCACCAAAAACTCAATTTCGCCAATTCAAGCCTAATTCTACTCCAGACATGAAAATCTCATTTTGAGCACATTCCTAAGTCCCAAAATCACCTGGCGAAGCTATCCGAACCGTAAAATCTTAATTCCGAGGTAATTTACCAATAAGTCAACTCTCAGTTGACCTTTTCAACTATTAAGCCAATTTAAGAGACTAAGTGTCTGAGTTCTAACCAAGACCACTCCGAACCCGAACCAACCGAACCAACGCATCATAATTAGGTTAGCTAGCACATAACAAAGCTACTACAGGGGAAACGAGGCTAATTTCACGGAACGACCGGTCGGGTCGTTACAGGGGCATAACACGTTTATACAAAATATTGACTTTAGTCAACTCAAGTCATTTTAACGGCTTTTCACATTTTCTTTAATTTTTTACACAAAGACTTTCCGGAATAATACACTAACTGCGCATAAAATTGTAGAATCGCTAAATGGAGCTAATCCATGTCTTGGAATATGGGAATAGAGGGTAAATCTCAAAATGACCTATCGTCTCGTCACAATATCATAAGCCAACACAAGCGACTTCCTTATTCACTTGTTTATGGAGTCAAAGCAGTCCTTCCACTCGAGCATCAAATACCTTGTTGCGGCTTGAGATTGAAGAAGGACGCACTAATGAAGAAAATGCTTGAAAAATTGGAACCTCTTGATGAAAAGAGGCTAGAAGCTCAACAAAGCCTGGAATGTTATCAAGCTCGCTTGTCTCGATCTTTTCATAAAAGGATTTTCCTTAGATCTTTCCAAGTGGCTGACCAAGTTCTTGTGGTAAAAAGGACTATTATCACCTCTCGTCGTGGGATAAGCCATATTTTGTACAAGAGGTATACTCAAGTAGATCTTACAAGATAGTTGACTTAGAAGGTTTGCGGATTTTCCCCATCAATGGGAAATTCATGAAGAGATACTATCCTTGAAAAAAACAAATATAGTCCTTAATGCACAATCATAAACTGAATGTTAGTCCTGGCATACAAGATTATAAACTGTGCATGGCCCAAAAAAAGTCCTCTAGGTTGAAAACCTCTAAATAGGAGGCCTAGGCAAAAGTTAGGACAGTAAAACTAAACTCCCATTTCGAGCTACGGTATGACTTGATCCTCTTCACCGAGGTATGTAGGCAGCTTAGAGTTTCATTCTAAGTTTAGTCATATAAGTTCAAAAATACATATTACCCAAGGCATTATTCAAATGAGGTATTATGGAACACAATTCACTTTGTTGACACTTGAAAATCAGGTGTACATGTATTCTTTTGTTGAACTATCTGTCTCGTCTTGATGGCTCAATGGGGGAAAGTCCTTTATGTCAAATTGAGGTCTCTAGCAGAATGATTGTAGTCTTTTAGTAAAAGGCTAAATCTTTAAGTTGTAACTCAAGTTTATTTTGTCAAGTCTGCTAAATCATCAATTTGAAATATTAAAACCCGGTGAGTCATCAAGTTAATGTCTTCAAATTCATCAAGTCATGTTAAAGCCTTTGAATTCAACAAAAGTTGAAGTCTTCAATTCTACGAAATTTTCAAGTTGAATCGTCAAGTTAAAGTCTTCTAATCCGCTATGTCTTCAAGTCGAAGTCTTTAAATCTGTCAAGTCTTCAGGTTGAAGCCTCTAAGTTTGCCATGTCTTAAAGTTGAAATCAGCAAGTTAAATTCTTCCAATAACCAAGTCTTCAATTGAAAGCCAATCAGAAGCTTCCATAATAGTCTTGAAGTCTTCAAATTGATATGGCCTTCAATTCTTTAGTTGGAAGTTTCATTGTATCTCCAAGTGTATCGTAAAAGCCTTTGATATAGTTTGTACAATCTTTAAATATTTATATCTTGAATTATTTGAACAAAGGTTTTAATATATCTTCAAATCTTCAACTGAAAGTATTTAAATTCTGGGCTTGTATGACTTGATTTATGTTGCAGAAAGAGGATTCTTCAGCTATAAGGTTTTCTTCAGTAAAGTGGTATCTTTGGAATTTATTTATTCTTCTACATGCCAAAAAAGAAAGCAAAACCATATCTATATAAAGGAGATCAAAGATTACCTATGAAGATTGAAATTGAAGAGATATTGGTGTTCGGATGTCACGACCCCAAATCTAAACTGGCCGTGATGGCGCCTATCGTGATACAAGGCTAGTCAATTTACTTAAAATAATAAAATGATTTCCCATTTAATACATCAAATATCAGAATTTTCATAATAATTATGTTTCTTAGGCATTTTAAAACAATAAAATGATTAGAACATCTAAGCACAGTCCTAAAATCTAGAGTCAACCGTCATGAGCATCTAAGAGGTGATACAGTCTGTTACAAATACACTACTACAACAAGTCTGGGAAGTTAAGTAAAATGACTGAGTAGGAAGGAGAAATAGTAGGTTGCGGACGCTGAGCAGCTACCTCACAATCTCCGAACAATGCTCCAAATCGGGTGGCTCAACCATCGTTCTGCCCGGTACCTGAATCTGCACAATAAGGTGCAGGGAGTAACGTGAGTACGCCAACTCAATAAGTAATCAAAGTATCTAAGAACATGAGTGCAGTGACGAGCATTTAACTTTACAGTTTCATAAAAATAAGTACTAGTAAAGGTAATTGATCAAGTCAAGAGTCCACATTTACCAATGATTTTACAAAAAAAAATCCAGTTTGCCCCTTTTAAAGTTGTATGAAGCATTAATCAACATTTATCAAAGAGGCTCAGTGTAAAGAATAGTGAAAACAGTAGCTTCATAAAAATATCAGCCACTCGGGCACAGTGTCACTCACAAATAAAGCCTCTCGGGCAAGCCTCTTAGTCACTTGTGACTCTACTCTCATAAGTCAATGCTCACACTCAACACTCTCACTCATCAGGTACCATATAACAACTGCTACAACGTGCAGCCCGATCCAATACGTATATATATATATTGTTGCAGCGTGTAGCCCGATCAATATATAATGTATATTATTGCGGCGTGCAACCCGATCCATATAACATACGCTGCAGCGTGCAGCCCGATCAATATAACATACACTGCGGCGTGCAGCCCGATCCATATAATAGTCGACTCCACTCACTAGGGGTGTACAGACTCCTAGAGGGGTTCCTTCAGCCCAATCGCTATATTTTCTGCAGCGTGCAGCCCGATCCAATATGTACATAGCTGTAGCGTGCAACCCGATCAATTATGTACATAGCTGCGGCATGCAACCCGATCAATATATAGCATATATTGTTGTAGCATGCAGCGCGATCCATATATAATCTATATTTCTGCGGCGTGCAGCCCAATCCGTATGTAATATATAATATATACATTGTTGCGGCTTGCAGCCCGATCCATAACTATCCTCACACACTCGCCTCTCGGCATGACTCACTCATCCTCACAAGTCACACGGGCAATTCATCTCAACTTACGGGACTCAGCCCAAAATACTTGACAGAGTTTCGAAACAGTGTGATAACAGTGAAAATAACAACAAGTGGTAAACATGACTAAGTTCACAGATGTTCTATCACGATAGAGGGAGAATAGTGTAAAAGTACCTCTAAGGGTTTAAACATGACAGCACGAGGCCCCAAACATGGCTCGTAGCCTGTAAATAAGTATAAACTTCTGAAATATAGGATGTCGTAAGGTTTAAAATCAAATACGCGACTTAATAGCCGCTACGGGATGGACCAAGTCACAATACCTATCGGTGCACTCCCACACGCTCGTCACATAGCATGTGCGTCACCTCATGTACCAAAACAATATCAAATACTGGGGTTTCATACCCTTAGGCTTAAAGTTACAATCATTACTTACCTCAAAACAGCTGATAAACTATTCTGCGGTGCTCTTCCCCTCGAATCAACTCCCGGCTGCTCTAAATCTAACCAAAATCGGATTAACATCATCAATATACACCAAATGAACAAAACCCAATCGAAAACTATCAATTTAGACACAATTCTCGAAACTTGGCCAAACCCGAGCCCCGGGACCACACTTCAAACATTTATAAAATTTATATCACAAGAATCCTTATCCTCCCACTAGTCTATACATACCAAGAACACCAAAATCGGACCATAATTGCCAACTCAAAACGTCAAAAGAAATTTCCAATTCTCATGACCCTAACCTCCCCAATTTTAGGTTTAAATCCAACAAATTTCCGGTTTAATTACTTAGAAAACGACATTGAATCGAGCTATGAAGTCTAAAATCTTACATCCAAGTGATTCCCCTCGATTTCCTCTTCAAACCGTCTCAACAATGGAGGAAAAATAGACTAAATTCGCAAAAATGGCCTTTTAAAACATTCTGCCCAGCACTATAATTCCCTTCAGTGCGATCGCATTTCCAGGGACGCGTTCGCAATGCACAGTCCAACCCACTCCATGCGTTTGCACACCCATACACGCGTTCACATAGCTCAAACATCCATCCCACTCACGCGCCTCAGAACCACAATGCGATCGCGGACCTTACCCACACAATCGCACTGCACACGGGACCCACTCTTACGCAATCGCGGCCTCCATACACGTAATCGCATAACATAAAACCCATGCTGCCCCCAACTAGCCTATGTGATCGCATTCTTACCCACGCGATCGCATAGAATGACAGTAGAACAGAACACCAGCAAAATTTTGCAACTTTCCAACATCCAAACTTGATCCGTTAACCTGTCAAAACACACCCGAGGCCTTCGGGACCTCAACCAAACATTCCAACACATCCCATCACCTTATTGAAACTCAGACGAGCCATCGAAACATCAAAAACAACGCAATAACACAATAATTACATCAAATTCAAGCCTATGAACTTTGAAATTTCTAAATTTCACCAAATATGCCCAAACCAGCCAAAACACATCCGATTGACCTGAAAATTGGCACTCATATCAAAAATGACATTACGAACCTGCTCCAACTTTTGAAATTCCATTCCGACCCCGATAGCCTATTTTCAACTGCCGACCGAAAATCGCCAAAAACTAACTTTCGCCAATTCAAGCCTAATTCTACACCGGACATCAAAACCACATTACAAACACACTCCTAAGTCTGAAATCACCTAAAAAGCTATCCGAACCATAAAATCTACATTCCGAGATCGTTTACCAATAAGTCAACTTTCGGTTGACTTTTCCAACTATTGAACTAAGATAAGAGACTAAGTGCCTCATTTCTCTCCAAAAATCACTCTGAACCCGAGCCAACCAATCTAACACAACTTAATAAAGTTGAACCACATATAATGAAGCAGAAACGGGGGTAACGGGACCAAACTCTCGGAACGACCGACCAGATCGTTACATCGGACTTTTGAAAAAACATCATGCTTCATACAATCTCTAATTCGTGCGTGTTGAAATGAGGACGAGTTCTTGTTCCTTTTCACCAAAATGTCATACATTTTGGGGGTAAAATAAAATGTACAATTTAGGATAAATTATTGTCTTTGTCTTGGATAAAATAAACGCTTCAGCTTAGACGGTGTAATTGTCTTAGCCTCGGACAAAGTAATGTTTTCAGCTCAGATTGTGTAATGGTCATCGCTTTAGACAAGATAAATCTTTGGCTCGGATAGTATAATGGTCTCCACCATAGATAAAAGTAAAATCTTTGGATTGGACGGCATGGTCTTTTCCACAGATAAAAAAAGTTAAAATTTCAAATAAAATGAAGTCTTTAACTCTGACAGTGTAATGGTATTCGCTCCAGACAAAATAAATCATTGGCTCAGACGGTGAGATGGTATTCGCTTCAGACACAATAAATCTTTGGCTTAGACGGTGTAATTATCTTCGGCTATGATAAAAGTAAAATCATTGACTTTGATGGTGTAGTAGTCTTTGCAACAGATAAAAGTCAAATTTTCAAATAAAATGAACTCTTTAGCTCAAACGGTGTAATGGTCTTCGCTTCAAACAAAATAAATCTTTGGCTTATAAGGTGTATTGGTCTTTGCCTCATAGAAAAGTAAAATCTTTGACTTAGATGGTGTAATGCTATTGGCCATAGATAAAGAAAGTCAATTTTTCAAATAAAATAAAATCTTCGACCTAGACGGTATAATGGTCTTTGCCTCAACTAAGATAATGTTTTTGGCTTAAACAATGTAATAGCCCAAGCCTCGGACAAGTAAGGTCCTCACCTAACACAAAATAATGAATTTTCCTTAACTAGAATGATTCCTTCGCTAGAATGAGTGAAATTTGGAGAAAGTAAATCCTAAAACCACATTAACATTGGCTTTTGTCCAAGAAATTCTAGTTACTTCCTATTTGCTACTCTCTTTACCTCTTGCCAAAAGGGGAGATCCAGGTAAAAAGAATTTAATGTACCCGCTTCCGTTTGAACGAGAAAAGTTCAGTAGAAATATAAGAAGTTGTGCTCAAGAGACCTGCAAAAGAAGAGTCTTGTTTAATCATCACCAAAATGCTTCTGCAAAAAAATGTAACAATAAAAGCAATACATGGAAGCACATGGTGTTTAATACAATATAATTTTAGGTGAGGGAATAAGATGGTTAGAAAGACCTTGTTCCAAAGACAAAAAACAGTAGCTTTTTGCCCGACATAAAAACTCTTATACTACTTTTGTAATGTTAAATCTTCATTTCGCAGTAAGAGGCATATGGTCCGCATGGATTATTTTGTCAATTTTAAGCAAATAATATAACTATAACTATACAAGTTATTGCCATGTTATCCAAAGTAAAATATATTATTTATTGCGGAGTGATTCTCTAATATGGTAATACGAGAAGCCAAATTCAAAAGAATGTTACAATACTTCTCCGAAGAAGGTCAAAACCTTATTTACAAGATGCAACTAGTATGATAAATATGTAATCTAGTTGGAAATCAATAAGTGAACAAAGACGAGTCAGTCGATGTATACATATCTACTATTCATGGGAGTGATTGTTATTTATTGTCCCGACAAAAAGATAATAAAAAAAAAAATTTGATGAAGTACTTGACAGAAGCAAACAAAACTTTAAGTGTCCAAAGAATGTCATGTTTAAGATACATACTAAGAATTTAGAGAATAGAGGACTAGTGGCAGATTGTAACGACCCAAATTCAACCTGTCATGATGGCGCCTATCATGTTACTAAGCAAGCCGATAACTCAGACACTTCCCACACTTTCAAATTTAGAATATCTTAAAACAAGTTTTAGATAAATAAAATATCTGATAAACAAAATAATGACACAACTCGAATCATAAGTTTCCCAAAACCAGGGTGTCAGTGAGTACATGAGCATCTATAAAATACAAGTCTGAAATACTATCTAAGAAAATTGAAACTGGATAAATAAGATTGAGGGATGGGGGAGGAGGGCCAAGGTCTGCGGACGCCAGGGCAGCTACCTCGATAATCTCTGATTGTCGGTAAACTCTGATAATCAACAATCGCCATCTCCAGGAATACTCGTATCTACACATGAAGTGCAGGTTGTAGCATGAGTAATACCAACTCAGTACGTAACAAGTTTAACTATTGGGCTGAAAGTAGTGACGAGCTTCAAATGTACAATTCAACTACAAAATAATAGTAAAGAAATGTAGGCATGTTTCAAGTTCAACAACTAAATCCCAAACAGGTAAATCATTTCAAGTTCAATTGAAACAAGATATGTGTCACACACCAACCTGGGGAGGCGTGGATGGTACCTCGGTGCCATACTGGCTCGAGCGAACCACTTTGTAACTCAACTGGATATTAGCTCCGTCTATGATAAGAGCCCGTTAAATTGGATACAAGAACCTGCAGGCATGAATGCAGGCCCACGACTATGGGACATTAGTACAAAGAAATGTACGATGTATGTAAGGAAGATAGCATATGAATAACTTAATTGAAACTGAATTGATATGTGTAAATGATATACTGAAAGAAATCTCATACTTACCTTATTCTGACTCGTAACATATCTATGTATTGAATTATCCAACTTACCTTACAAAGGATATAGACCGTAAAGGGAAGGCTTCGTTGGCCGAGGACATCTCATGTCGTATATACATGTAATGCGTGTCACCATATATCTGAACTTGTGCCCATATGCTATATGTACTGGAAACCATCATATTATTGAAGTTCATCTATAAATTCTTCTAGCTATCATACCTTATATCTCAATACTTACCTCAGACAGATCAAACATCTCTAGGGCTACACTGAAACATAAAAGTGGAACTTACGCATTTCATAAGAGATTGTTTGTAAGGATCACTCATAAACACGAATAATTAGTGGCTCATACGCATAACATAGTAGACCGTACGTATGGCTCATAATACTGAGGTTTTGCTATGCGTGCAGCTGAGACCGTCCATAGCTAACCTTCATTATGCACCTATGCGTTCATAGACCGTCCATACTTTACTATACACCTATGCGTTCATAGACCGTTCGTAGGGATCATTTCTTATATATATTCATTTCATATCACTCATGCACACATCATTCACTCATCAATATATATACTCGTATTCATTGATATACAAGTTCATAAATAACTCGTTACAATAATCAATCTTTATGCCTTATCAACTTTCTATGTCATCCTTTGTATTCTATATTATTTAGCCATAAAGAACACTGTAACTATTTTGAATTCACACTTCTATCCTTATTTCAAATTACAACTCATTTATGGGTATTACATGATTCTTTCTACTTATAGCTATGGAATATTCTAAGGTTGTGAGCATAATCGTTATACATATATATCCATTCATCAGTACGTAACAAGAATTGCTGGATTTATGCTCCATTAACTTATATTCTTAACGCTAAACTTATCATATTCTATAATTTGTGACTCCGTAGGTAACATATATTGTCTCTTAACATCACCCTCATATATAATAACCCTTATTTAACTTGAGAGCAACACAACTACCTTCGTGGGTCTTTATCAGTTTTGTGAGCACAAATGTGTAAGTGTTGGAAGTCATGGAATTATTTAGGTTGAATCATTCTTATCTTCCTGGAAACTATACATTACGCTACCTTGTTGAACTATTCTTGTATAACTATCCCTCATTATATGGACACTATATTGCTTCTGATTTGTCAGACCATCCGTATGTAATGTTTAATTAAAATCTAGACGTCTTGTTACATATAAAAGACAAGGACCTTTTTGAAGGTTCTATTTACTCCTTAATAATACATGAACCCGTGATCAACACAATCCATTTCAATATTCATATGACTATATTCGTGAACGGACCTTCATCGGTATAGTACGTACACAAAGCCTCGTCCCCATGAACTCCTTATAAGGGCAACATAACTTACAGAATCACCAAAGAAAATAAAGGAAGACCTTACATACGTAAAAATATCCCGTCCAATACCGAGGCTAACTCAATCTGCAACTCATGTGTCTACAAGCAATGAACAATACTTTCTTCACAATACGAATGTCATAACTTATCTCATTTGAACGACAAACTTTATTTTACGATAAAACGGACATTGCCTCCCCTATTTATATGACATCCCACAAGTTATAACAAGCAACAACAGCCTAAACAACATCAACAATACTTATAATATTCTTTTCAAAATAGTTTAACAATCCCGAGGAGCGGCAAGCTCGGTTTGTGACTAAACAACTATAGTTTTAAACCCCTTCTTCCTTCTAGAATTTATCAAAAGTTAACCCTCACATATTCAATTATCCTTACTAATTTTCAGCCACGATACAACTTTAAAACAATGCAATAACAGTCCCACAAGTTCAGCAACTCAAAACATATTTTTTCAGATTACTAAAACACGTTTCAAACTTGTATTTTCTTTCAAATCAAGCAACAAAACCAACAATACACAATTAATCCTCTTCTCATATAAACCATCTATGAATTCCACTAAAAAATAATTTCACAAACAGTAAACAATGACACAACCACAAACAACATATTAGTCTTTCGAAACTCACAAGTTCTAGTCTTTACAATCGAGCTACAACTCGTAGAAGTTTAGATAAGAGAAGAGAAGAAAAAACAAACCTTGTACTGATTAGAACACACGAAAACTACCTAGTCCATCTACATACAAAACCAGTACCCCAATGCACATACAAGAAGGAGAAAGTGAAACTAAAAAAGCTGTCCAGGTTTTTCGGCACTAGAATAACTTTGTCTCTCCCGAAATCACCTAGGGTTCGTGTGGGATTTTTGGGGAGGAGTTGTAGGGGTTTAATCTTCTTATTTTCCTGAAATATGTGTGAAATAAATTTGTTAATTAAACCCTTAAAAGTCTCCTTGGCCTCCCCTTTTTGGGGATATTTTTGGTCCCTTCATTTGAGCAAGTAGGTGATGCACCTACTTGTCACCTAGCAGTCTGCACAGTCGTATGAAAATGTGAATATTTCTCTACTCCAACATAGAATCGACGAACGTTTTAATGAGTTAGAGACTAAACTTGTAGATCATAAATTGGTACATGGATCATTCTGTAATTTTATAAATATTGGGAGAAAAACTCTATTTTATTTTACTTAAGTTTCAGCGCATTTATGAACATAAGTTGTGATGACTTTCATCAACATTCATTTCACAACTCGCTTGACTTCAAAACATAATACACGAGTATCATAAGAATAAAATACCTCATAAAATCATACTCTTTTCGTGTTAAGTACCCTAGTCTTGTCACGACCCAAACGGATGGGCCGCGAGAGGCACCCGTAACTTACTCAATCGAGTACCAATGTAACATATATTTCTTATCACATCATCATAGGTAAGTGGGCCAGAAGGAGCGTCATTAGATAACCAGAGTAAACATGAGGGAATATCCGACATAGAACGACCCAACTTGATATAAAAACTCATAGTTGTGACATACGAGCCTATGAGGCCAATGTGATCCACTATATACTTAAAACATAGGCCGATAAGGCCATACAAGAATCCGTATACATGATATATGTCTGCAAGCCTCTAAGAGTACATACTTATCATAAAGTTAAGGACGGTGCCCCGACATACCAAACAAAACACGTCTAAATCATACTGACCAAACAAGCAACTCCGGAGCAAACAGAGCGCATCAACATCTTTCGATGAGTTAATAGCCTACTTGGAGGACTCTCGACCTGTTTATCGGGACCTGCGGGCATGAAACACCGCGTCCTCAGGCAAAAGGGACGTCAGTGCAAATAATGTACCGATTATATAAGGAATAACAATAAGTAAATAATAGACATGAGAGAAATATGGAGTAATAGACTTGACATGTAAGTCTGAATAACTCTATAAATCATGAAATACTCATAGTGTCATGCATATGCATATGAATGTCATGTCGTGCATAGGTACATATGTTGATAACATCATCAAGCCTCTTAAGGGTCCCATCACATCATCTCGGCCACTGTGGGAAAAATAATAATCGTATACCAACTGATTAGTTGGTGGTGCATATATAATGCCATAACCTTTTTACATATCCCATATATATATATATACGCGTATATAATGCCATCTGGTCATGGGTCAATGTAAATGAATGCAATGCATGAGAAGTATGTCACTAAAATATTTCGAAGTGTCATAAAACCATTATGCCTTTGATTAATATCATGAAATAAACTTTATAAAATTACGTATTTTGTGAGACCCATAAACATATGATAAAATAATATGACACATGGAGAATCACGAACATAAGCATCTCTAGTATTTCTATGAGTAGAGTCATTTATGGAAATTTTGGATTTGCTTGTTTCGTTTGTGTCGTATAGATCATACCAAAAGAAAGAAGGGATAACCTTAACATACCCGAACCAATTTTCTTGAAAATCCTTCTAACACACGCCAATTTCAATGAAATGCGTAACATCAAGATCAAAATATGGAAGAATTTGTTTGACATTGTTGAGAAATATTGCACCGTACCCCCTTAGAATCACAAATTCCATGTTTCTATAATATTAAATGATCTTCGTATGAAGGTTTGAAGCAACTACCTTGCTGTTACAAGCCATTACCCTTGCTGAAACCTTATTTCCTAATGAAGAGGCCGGGAGTAATTATGTTTTGGGTGAATTAGAAAGGTTGTCTTTATGATTTTAGGTGTTGGCCCCTCTAGGATGACTAGAAAGACCACCAATTTTTCTTAATGTTCCACCTTATCATAATGACTTAAGAGTCATTAATTTGGGGTGGATGGCTTCCATGAGGGAGGGGGGGTAGGCTTATTAAGATTTATGATTAAATAACTAATCTTTCATCAAAAATAATTAATTATCCAATCATCCACACAATTAAGAATTATCTCAAATTACTTAAAATACTATTCACTTTCAACACACTTTATATACCTTACTATCATAGTCATTTGGTACCTCATATGGCACTAGTCCGTAAACACCGGGCATTTTAGCTCGGGTCGTATTTTATTCCAAATTGACAAACTTCAACAAATTCATTTTCTTTGAGTCATTTACCCTTTAACCTTCACAAATATCTTATCACTTGTTTGATAGTAATACGTATAATCCCAAAATAAATCTCATTCCTAAACTTACATCGATTAACTTACAACGAAACTTTGACGTACGAAAATGCAGAATGTAACATCTCATTTCCGAGCTTTCATCAATTTACTTATGGCGTACTTTCACGTACAAAAACATAGGGTGTAACATACTTCACCCATTTGGAACATTCGTCCTCGAATGGATACTTTAGCATTCCCCTTGCCATCTAGGCAATTATTTTGTGAATGAACCCCAAAGGCCAGGGCATTCCCCCTTTAGGACTCTTTCTCACACCATGACTCGTTGTCGAAATCCTCCCAATCTTGTAACTCTTGCTACATTTTATCATGCAGCCTGTATGACTCACTTTGTAAGTACGCCTATGCGACTCTTCTCCCCTTTTTCCTCCAGCTTTTAGCCATTCTCTAGGCCTCACTTTGTAAATGTATACAAAGCTTAATAAAATGTCCCTCTGGGCCTGTATAGGTATACTGAAGTTCTTCGCTCGGTACTTTATCGAACTTACGAATATTGTTATATCTCATTTCATACACTTGGTTATTTATCCGTATGACTTTACTACATCTAGGTAGGTCATTTTATACCATAAATCTTACCTTGGTTTTATTATTATCGAAGTTTGCTACCAAATTCCAGGTTACTCTTTCACTTCTTTTCATAGATGTATAACTCCAAGTCCTTCAATGCTTCCTTATTATTGTTCATCTAAAGGATGGAATCCTTATCTCCTCTCATATGTTCGAACTTTATCCATCTATTGTTTATTCACCCTAACGTTGATCCATAATCTACTACTGATAACTTCACCTCTTATGTAACACTGCCGCCAGGGCTCACGTGTCACGACCCCAAATCCTATGTCGGTCGTGATGGCGCCTATAATGGAACTAGGGTAGCAAGACAATTGCGTGTTAACATAATTTTTTTCATAAATTCCAAAACTGAACTGTTCTGATATTTCACAAAAGTCATTAGATTTCCACAATTCAACAAAACAAACCAAATAAATAGTAAAGCTACTACCCCAAAACCTGGGAGTCAACCCATCATGAGCATCTACGATTAGTACAAAATAAACTATACTGCCATAAGACATCAAGTCTCGGAACGAGGAACTAATACAAGAACAAGAAATGGAAAAGAGAAAGTTGTGGACGCTGAACAACTACCTTAAGATCCCAAATCCGGCTCCACGAGAGAAGGAAGGAAACTAGCGCTCGGAACCAAGACCTGTATCTGTACATAGAGGTATAGGGAGTAATTTGAATACGCCAACTCAGTAGTAATGAAAGTAAATAATGTCTAAGGCTATGAAATAAGTAAAAGCAGTCATAAATGCACAATAACCGAAGTCTTGCTCCCAGAAAACACATATAAGTATTTTGTAGCATTCACAATTTTCATTTAGTAAAAATATCCTTGAAACTATATCTTTGCCACGGTTACCATAGAAGTCAAAATAGTTCAGTGTGAGTGAAAGAGTCAAAATTCATGGACAATTTCATTAAGTAAAAACAGGTGTAATAAACTGCCTCTTGGGCGTATAACCACTCAGCATGCCTCACAATTCTCTCAGTATCAGCCCCTCGGGCTACCTCATACTCACTCATGCCTCCCAATCTCTCATCACTCGGCACTCAAAACTCGCACTCAGTAGGTACCTGCGCTCACTGGGGGTGTACAGACTCCGGAAGGGCTCCTAAAGCCTAAGTGCTAATATCAAGCCATCTTGGGGGATAAATCACTCAGGCTCTCCGCCTCTCACATATCATAATTATGTAACATGCCGTGGCCTGCAGACCGATCCATAATATCCTCACAATGTTGACACTCGGCCTCACTCAGTCAAAAACTCTCCAAAAGCCACTCGGGCTATCAAAAAATTGGCTACTCGACCCAAAACAATATTTACATCACAAAATAGTGTAAACAAGTCTGAGTTTCGAAACTAGTTTAACATGGAATGACTGAGTGTAAATCATAATCAATATAATGAGGAATATCGGAAAGTATCCCCCACGGGGTCTAGACTGGTCGGCACAAGGTCCCAAACATGGCTTACTGCCAAAATATAACAATAGTCTGAAAACATGATTTATATGATTTAAAAGTAAATACGCAACTCAATAGTTGTCACGGGAAGGACAAAGTCCCAATCCCCAATCAGTGCACGCCACACACTCCTAATCCAGCACGTGCATCGTACCAAAAGAGTGAGAACATACCGAGTCTGGTGTTTCATACCCTCAAGACAACATTTACAGTAATTACATACCTCAAACCGGCCCAAATACTAATCCACGATACTCTTGCCCCTCGAATCGGGCTCCAAATGCTCTGAATCTATTCAAAACCAGATTAATTGTGTAATTTAGCAAAAACTGTGTTCGGAGGCCTCAAAATCATTCGTTAATTTCACCTCGATATGCGTGCACATCCCGAGCGCATAGCCGGGAAGCTTTTATGTGGAAATGGGTTGAACTGTTGAATTTATGATAATTAATAAAATAAAGTTGACTTTGGTCAATATTTTTGGTAAACGGAGCCGGATCCATTATTTGACGGTCCCCGAGGGTCTGTAGGAAAATATGGGACCTGGGTGTATGCCCAGAATCGAATTCCGAGTACTCCAAGCCCGAGAAATGAATTTTTTAAAGAAAATTGTTTTCTTAAAATAAGAAGGACTTTTCAAAATGAACTTTGATGTGAATCTCTGTTACCGGGCTTGTATTATTGTTTCGGAGCCCCGAACAGGTTTAATATATGTTATGTGAGTTATCTGTGAAATTTGGTGTAAAACTGACTAGAAATGACGTGCTTCAGATCGAAATTGAAATATTTGAGCTTTATGATGTTTCAGAAAATTCTATTAGTTTTGAGGTTTAATTCCTTGTTCTCATGATATCTTGGTGATTTAAATGCTGGAATAAGTTCGTAGGATGATTTTGAGGGTGTGTGTATATTTGGTTTTGAGCCCCGAAGGCTTGGGTGAGTTCCGGGTAGGTGTGAGGGTGCAAAAGAGTTGGAAAATCCGGTGTGTTGTGTTGTTTATGGTGTCCAGCCGTTTCCTCTCCACGATCGCGGTGCGTTGCACACAATCGGGATGTGTATCCTGGGAAGGGGGTCAATTTTCTCAGCGCGATCGCAAATATCTGAGTGCGAGCGCGGAGCCTCAGGGTTTATCTCTACGCGATCGTAATCCCTTGTTTGCGATCGCGTAAGTCTCTTATGGGGTTGGGGGCTGGGCAGCAATTTGTTCTACGTGAACGCGATCTCTCGTTCGCAATCACGTGGGTTCACATTTTTTTTCTCTGCGATCGTAGTCCCTTATTGACGATCGCGTAAGATTAACACCCAACACTCTCCGCGATTGCAGTTCCTTTCCCGCGATCGCGTAGAGTAGAAATAGCCTAGTGTATTTATAGCCTACTTTTACTGGTTCACAATCCAAGGATCCCCGTGATTATTTGGACAGCTACCATGAGATTCTTCGGAACATGGGCATAGTGTGGTCCAGTGGAGTTTACTTCGCTATTTATCGGTTATCTGGTGCAACCAAGTGTTGGTGAAGAGACTATTTCTTAGCCAGACCAGCTGGGTCTGCACCTTTGACTTTGATTCAGTTCTCGGATGTATTTTTGGGGAAGTTCCTTCCCATTACTCAGAGAGAGGACCTTCGGAGGCAGTTTGAGCGTCTCCAGCAGGGATCTATGACAGTCACTCAGTGTGAGACCAGGTTCATCACTCTAGCCCGACATGCTCTTATAATACTTCCCATTGATCGGGAGAGGGTTCAGAGATTTATTGAAGGATTGGCCCAGTCTATCAGACTTAGATGGCTAGAGAGTCAGGTACTGGTATATCGTTACAGGATGCCGCCAATGTGGCCAGGAGGATTGAGATGATTATGTTACAGGGTGGTTGTCAGGGAGCTGCAAGAGGCCCCGTCACTTCGGACGTTTCAGTGGAGTCTCATCTAGGGGCAGGGATTCTTCAGGCAGAGGTCATCCTCCCAGACTTTATCAGTCGGCACTTAAGGTAGCTCACAGTGCACCACCAACACCTATCAGTACACGGCCGCTTCAGAGTTTCCAGGGTGGCTATCAGGGTCACCAGGGACAGTTCTAGAGTCCCCAACCATATCAGTAGGGGCCGTGTTATTCTTGTGGTGTTTCGGGACACATTTCTAGGTATTGTCCCCGAGCATCTAGTGGTCCTCCGTATCAGGGTTCCCGCGTCAGGCGCCCCCCCACCCTCTCAGCCAGCTAGGGGTGGCGGTCGGGGTTCCAGAGGTAGAGGTCAAACTCATAGAGGTGGAGGACATGCCACGAGAGGTAGAGGCCAGGCCGCAGTAGGTCGACCCAGAGATGATCAGATTGGAGGGGCTCAGCCCCGATTTTATGCTTTTCCTACCAGGCCTGATGCCAAGGCTTCTGATGCAGTTATTATAGGTACAGTTTTAGTTTGCAGCCAAGAGGCTTCAGTGTTATTTAATCCGGGTTCTACATTATCCTATGTGTCTTCATATTTTTCCCCTTATTTGAGTATGCCCCGTGATTCCTTGGGTACTGCTGTGCATGTTCTACACTTGTGGGTGATTCTATAGGGGTAGATCGAGTATACCGTTCTTGCTTAGTAGTCATGGGTGGTCTGGATACTCAGGTTGATCTTTTGCTTCTGGATATGGTCGATTTCGATGTTATATTGGGGATGGATTGGTTATCCCCTATTATGCTATTCTGGACTGTCATGCCAAGACAGTGACCTTGGCTTTGCCAGGGGTGCCTCGTTTAGATTGGAAGGGAACTCCTAGTCATTCTTCTGGTAGAGTTATTTCTTATGTGAAGGCTCGGCGCATGGTCGGGAAGGGTTTTTTGGCCTATCCGGCCTATGTTTGTGATTCTAGCATCGGGGTTTTCCCTGCTGACCTGTCGGGTATGCCACCCGACAGGAATATTGATTTTGTATTGAGTTAGCTCACGGCATTCAGCCTATTTCTACTCCGCCGTATCGTATGGCCCCGTCAGAGTTGAAGGAGTTGAAAGATCAGTTGCAGGATTTGTTGGATAAAGGCTTCACCAGGCCTAGTGTCTCTCCTTGGGGTGCTCCAGTATTGTTTTGTTAAGAAGAAAGATGGCTCGATGAGGATGTGTATTGACTACCAGCAGTTCAATAAGGTTACTATTAAGGACAAGTATCCTTTGCCGAGGATTGATGATTTATTCGACCAACTTCAGGGTGCTTAAGTGTTTTCCAAGATTGACTTGAGATATGGTTACCATCAGCTGAGGATAAGGGTGTCATATGTCCCTAAGACAGCTTTTCACACTCGTTATGGGCATTAAGAGTTCTTGGTGATGTCATTTGGGCTGATGAATGCCCCTGCTGCTTTTATGGAGTTGATGCACCGAGTGTTCAGGCCGTATTTGGACTCATTCGTGATTGTTTTCATTGATGATATTTTGATATACTCTCGCAGCCGAGAGGAGCATGAGTACCACCACAGAGTCGTCCTCCAGACTCTGAGGGATAGTCAGTTGTATGCCTAATTTTCCAAGTGTGAGTTCTGGTTGAGTTCAGTTGCCTTTCTAAGCCATGTGGTATCGTCAGAGGGTGTTCAGGTGGATCCCAGGAAGATTTCAGCAGTCAGAGATTGGCCTAGACCCACCTCAGCTATAGAGATCCGGAGTTTCTTGGCCTTGGCAGGTTATTATCGTCGGTTTCTGGAGGGCTTTTCATCCATTGCATCCCCGATGACCAGGTTGACTCAAAAGAGTGCCCAGTTCTGGTGGTCTGAGGAGTCCGAAGCGAGCTTTCAGAAGCTCAAGACAGCATTGACCACGACACCAGTGTTTCTTTTGCCCACAGGTTCAGGATCGTATACCCTGTATTGTGATGCTTCGCGGGTTGGGCTTGGTGCAGTGTTGATGCAGGATGACAAGGTTATAGCCTATGCTTCTCGTCAGTTGAAGGTCTATGAGAAGATCTATCAGTTCATGAATTGGAGTTACGAGCTATTATGCATGCGTGGAAGATTTGGAGGCATTACTTGTATGGTGTGCCATGTGAGGTGTTCACAGATCATAAGAGCTTACAGTATTTGTTTAAATAGAATGAGTTCGACATGAGGCAGAGGATATGGTTAGAGTTGCTGAAGGATTATGATATTACCATTCTTTATCATCCGGGGAAGGCCAATGTGGTGGCCTATGCTTTGAGCCGGAAGTCAACTAGTATGGGAAGTCTTGCCTATTTAACAATCGGAGAGCGATCTCTTGCTTTGGATGTTTAGGCGTTAGCCAATCGATTTGTGAGATTGGAGGTTCCTGAGACTGGCAGTGTTTGGCCCATACCGTGGCCCATTCTTCATTGTATGACCGTATTCGGGCCAGGCAGTATGATGATCGCCATTTATGTGTTCTTAGAGATAGACTCAGGCACAGAGATGCCAAGCGGGTTAGGGTTGATGCTGAGGTAGTATTGACGATGCAGGGTCATATATGTGTACCCGATGTTAATGGAATTCGTGAGTTGATACTACAAGAGGCCCATAGTTCCAGGTATTCTATTCATCCGGGCACCGAAAAGATGTACCAGGACTTGCGGCAGCATTATTGGTGGCGTAGAATGAAGAAAGATATTGTAGCTTATGTAGCTCGGTGCTTCAATTGTCAGAAGGTTAAGTACGAGCACCAGAGGCCCGGTGGTTTGATGCAGCAGATTCAGTTTCCCGAGTGGAAGTGGGAGCGTATCACCATGGACTTTGTAGTTGGACTCCCACGGACTCAGAGGATGTTTGATGAAATATGGGTCATTGTGGATAGGCTGACGAAGTCAGTGCACTTCATTCCAGTATTAGTTTCATATTCAGCAGGGAAGTTGGCAAGGATCTATATGAGAGAGATTGTTAGACTGCATGGTGTGCCCATATCCATTATATCAGACCGAGGTAATCAATTTACCTCCCATTTCTGGAGAGTATTCCAGCGGGAGTTGGGCACCCAGATTGATTTGAGCACCGCATTTCATCCTCAAACGGACGGGCAGTTCGAGCGCACTATTCAGATTTTGGAGGATATGTTGCGAGCTTGTGTTATTGTCTTTGGTGGTTCATGGGACCAGTTCTTGCCTTTAGCTGAGTTTTCCTACAGCAACAGCTATCAGTCGAGCATTCGGATGGCTCCGTATGAGGCGTTGTATGGTAGACAGTGTCGGTCTCCAGTCGGATTGTTCGAGCCGGGAGAGGCAAGATTGTTTGGATCTGAGTTAGTCCAGGATGCTTTGGACAAGGTCAATATCATTCAGGATAGGCTTCGTACAGCTCAGTCTAGGCAGAAGATTTTTGCAGATCACAAAGTTCGAGATTCGACATTTGTGATAGGCGACCAGGTATTTCTTGTGTCGCCCATGAAGGGAGTGATAAGATCTGGAAAGAAGGGCAAGTTGAGCCCTAAGTACATTGGTCCATTTGAGATTCTGTACAAGGTAGGAGGAGTGGCCTACAGACTTGCCTTGCTACCAAGTTTGTCAGTCGTGCATCCAGTATTTCACGTGTCTATGCTCCGGATGTATATGGAAGCCCATCTCATGTACTTGACTTCAGTGGTCTCCAGTTGGACAAGGATCTGTCTTTTGAGGAGGAGCCGATATCCATATTAGATCGGCATGTGCGACAGTTGAGATCAAAGACTTATCCTTTGGTTTGTGTTGAGTGAAGAGGTCAGCTTATTGAGGCAACTACTTGGGAGTCCGAGCCCGATATGCGGAGCCGTTATCCCCGCCTTTTCCCTGATTCAGTTACTTTTCTATGTCCGTTCGAGGACGAAAGATTTTTTTAGAGGTGGATATTGTGATGACCCAAAAGGTCATCTTATGTAATTTAGCAGAAACTGTGTTCCGAGGCCCCGAAAGCCTCTGTTAATCTCACCTCGATGTGCATGCACAGCCCGAGCGCATAGCCGGGAAGCTTTTATGTGGAAATGGGTTGAACTATTGAATTTATGATAATTAACGGAATAAAGTTGACTTTGGTCAATATTTTTGGTAAACAAACCCGGACCCGTGATTGGACGATCCCGGAGGGTCCATAGGAAAATATGGGACCTCGGTGTATGCCCAGAATCGAATTTCGAGGAACCAAGCCCGAGCAATGAATTTTTTAAACAAAATTATTTTCTGAAAATAAGGACTTTTGAAAATGAACTTTGATGTGAAATCTGTGTTACCGGGCCCGTATTATGGTTCCGGAGCCCGGAACAGGTTTAATATATGTTATGTGAGTTATCTGTGAAATTTGGTGTAAAACGGACTTGAAATGACGTGCTTCAGATCGAAATTGAATTATTTGAGCTTTATGAAGTTTAAGAAAATTCTATTAGTTTTGAGATTTAATTCCTTGTTTTGATGATATCTTGGTGATTTAAAAGCTGGAATAAGTTTGTGGGATGGTTTTCAGGGCGTGTGCATATTTGGTTTTGAGCCCCGAGGGCTCGGGTGAGTTACGGGTAGGTGTCGGGGTGCAAAAGAGTTGGAAAATCTGGTGTGTTGTGTTGTTTCTGGGGTCCGGTTGTTTCCTGTCCGCAATCGCGGTGTGTTGCACGCGATCGCGATGTGTAGCTTGAGAAGGGGGTCAATCATGTGGTTTCACGTTCTTGTTCTCTGTGATCGCACTCCCTTGTTAGCGATCGCGTAAGCTTAATACCCAGCACTCTCCGTGATCGCAGCTCCTTTTCCGCGACCGCGTAGAGTAAAAATCGCCCAGTGTATTTAAAGTCTTAAAAATAGAATGTATTTTGGGGTTTTATTATTTCACACATTCTCTTCTTCCCCAAACCCCCATTGACCACCTCCAAGCTAGTTCTCCTCCATAACCACTTGGTTAAGTGACTCCGACTCAAATTTCTTCCATTTTTCCTTCATCAACACTAGAATCATGAAAACAAGTAGAAATTAGGGGATTTGGGTAGAGTTAGGGATGATGGGATTTTGGGAAATTCAACCTCAATTTGAGGTCGGATTTCAAAACAAAACATATATTTGAACTCGTGGGGTTATGGGTGATCGGGTTTTGGTTGAGCCTCGTGTTTGGACCGAGCGGGCCCGGGGCCGAATTTTGGTATTTTTGGAAGAATGCTAGGAAATAGATAATTAAGCTATGGGATCGACTTATTTAGTTATTATTGATATAGTTAAGTTAATTATGTCTAGATATTGTTGTTCCAGAGTTGAATTCAAAAGGGGAGGCTGTGTTAGAGGGTTGATTGCTATTTTTGGACCCGAGGTAAGTGTCTTGCCTAACTTTGGTACGGAAATAGGTATCGCATGTTATGTGCTAAGTTTTTATCACGTCCAATACATAGGTGAGGTTACAAGTACCTATGCATTGTGTGTCCAGCATGCCCGCGAGTCCATTTTTGATGAGACTCTTGTCTTTACTTCCATATACTTTGTATTATGAATTTATCTCTACTTGGAAATTGATTGTTGTTGAAAATCCTCATTGATGAACTTGTGAAAATGTCCCTATTGGGGACCCAACTGTAAAGGATATACTTGAAAGTTTAGTTATAGCTGAGACCCCTGCCGGGCAATTTGTTGTGATAATCACTGAAATTTTCCCCTTGCCGGATGATCATGATTTGTGATCCCACTATGCTGAATTCCTTGCCATTTTGATAATTGACCTTGCATTGGTGAGGAAGAGTCTAAAGCACGAAGGGTGATGCCGTGCCATGATTTACATTGATTACATCATACATTGCATAGTGAGAAGGAGAGTAAAAGGACGAAGGGTGATGCCGTGCCATGATTTACATTGATTACATCATACATTGCATAGTGAGAAGGAGAGTAAAAGGACGAAGGGTGATGCCGTGCCATGATTTACATTGATTACATCATATATTGCATAGCGAGGAAGAGAGTAAAAGCACGAAGGGTGATGTCGTGCCATGATTTACATTGATTACATCATACATTGCATGGTGGGGAAGCGATTAAAAGCACGAAGGGTGATTCCGTGCCATGATTTTTATTTAAAAGCACGAAGGTTGATGCCGTGCCATGATTTTTATTTAAAAGCACGAAGGTTGATGCCGTGCCATGATTACATTGTCATACATGATACATTTCATAGTGAGGAAGAGAGTAAAAGCATGAAGGGCGATGTCGTTCCATGAATCATGTTATTTTACATCGTACATTGCATTGTGAGGAAGAGAGTAAAAGCACGAAGGGCTATATCGTGCCATTCATTACATTTCTGGCATTATATTTGTTTCATCAGAATATTTCTGATAAATTGCTTTCTTGTCTGTTCCTATATGTTTAATTAACAGCTCTATGTCACCTGTTACCCCATTGTGTGCTCCAATATTCCCCTACGTAGTTGCTTATCTCGTGCTTTGTTGTTCCACGATATACATACATACATATATATATATATATACATATGTTGTAGAATAGGACACGGTAACGTTTGTTGTCAAGTCTAACCTCGTCACTACTTCGGCCGAGGTTAGGCTCGGTACTTACTCAGTACATGGGGTCGGTTGTACTGATGCTACACTGCACATCTTATTGTTGTGCATATCGCACATTTGGACCCAGTGGACAGCGTTGAGGAAGTCTTCTCCAGTCTACCTTAGGGGCTTCAAGGTATACCCGCTGGCGTTCGTGGGCCTTGGCGTCTCTCCTATCCCTAGATTTTCATTTCCGCCTTGTTTTTCCTCTAGTTTTCAGAGACAGTCGTGTATTTTCCTTTCAGACTTTGTATTTATCACTCCTATAGACAGTTCGTGAGTTTGTGACTCCAGGTTTTGGGAAATTGTTGCGACGTTGTATTATGTTGTCTGTACTTAGTTTTGAAACTTTATTTATTTCCGCTGTTAGGTTGTGAACTGTTTTCTTTTGCTTATTCTGTTAATTCGGTGTTATCCTGGTAGTTTAACTGTACACGTTGGCTTGTCTAGCGTTCAACGTTAGACGCTATCATGGCCCGATGGTGGGATTTCGGGGCATGACATTAATAACATCAAAATATGCTAGGGAGACAAAACCCATTCGAAAATTATAACAATTAGGCACAAATCCCGAAATTTGCCAAACCAGAGCCCCGACCCACGTCTTAGAATTAAATAAAAATCACAAAACCGGAATCCTCATTCTCCCACGGTTCTATACATACCAAAAACATAAAAAATAAAACCACAATTTCCCCTTCAATTGCTCAATTAAAGTCTCCAATTTCCCATGCCCTAACTTTCCCAATTTTAGGTTTGAATCCCACAAGTTTCATGTTTAATTGCTTAGAAATTAAAGTGGATCGAGTTTTGAAGTAAAAAATCTTACCTCCAAGTATTTCCCATTTGATTCCCTCTGTAATCTCTCTCAAAAGCTTCAAATCCACCAAAAAATGGTGAAAACTGCGTAAGGGTCGAGGATATAGCCTATTAAATACACTGCCCAACACTTCTATTTTTCCTCAGTGCGTTCATGCGAAATATCAGGCGTTTGCGAAACAGTACCCCAATTTACTCTAAGCGATCGCGTCCCTAGCCCACGAGTTCGCACAGAACAATTACACAACCCCCTCACGCGCCTTAATCCCTTACGCGTCCGCATAGCAACCAGTCGCGATCGCACAGCACACACCCCATTACCCCCATGCGATCGCCATCTCCCAAACACTGTCAGTGACCAAAAACCATGCTGCCTCAAAATACGCATATGCGATCGCATACATACCTTTGTGATCGCATACATACCTTTGCGATCGCATAGAAGAAACCATACCTGAACACCAGCAAAAATTTGCAACTTTCCAACATCCAAACTTGGTCTGTTAACAACCCGAGGCCCTTAGGACCTCAACCAAACCGGCCAACACAACCCATAACACCATTCAATCTTAGTCGAGCCTTCGAAACACTCAAAACAATGCCAAAACACCAAATTCACCTCTGATTCAAGCCTATGAACTTTGAGGTTTCTAAATTTTGCCAAAGATGTCGAAACCATCCACAACACGTCTGATTGACCTGAAATTTTGCACACAAATCCAAAATGACACCGCAAGCCTGCTCGCACTTCCGGAATCCCATTCTGACCTCGATAGCCTATTTTCCACTACCGACCGGAAGTCACCTAAAACTAATTTTCGGTCAATTCAAGCCTAATTCTACTTCGGACATCAAAACCACATTCCAAAAACACTCGTAAGTCCCAAATCACTGAACGAAGCTATCCGAGCAATAAAATCTACATTCTGAGGCTGTTTAGCAATATGTCAACTCCTAGTTGACTTTTTCAACTATTAAGTCAATTTAATAGACTAAGTATCTCAGTTCTCACCACGACCACTTTGAACCCGAACCAACCGAACCAACACCTCATAACTAGGTTAACTAGAACATAACAAGGCTGAAATAGGGGAAACGGGGCTAATCTCACGGAACAATCGGGCGGGTCGTTACATTCTCCCTCTTTTAAATAAATGTTCATCCTCGAACGAGTTTAGAAACATACCCGGATTCTCAAATAAGTGAGGATATCTGCTACACATCTCCTGCTCGGTCTCCCAGGTGGCATCCTCCACCGGCTGTCCTCTCCACTGAACCTTCACTGAAGCTATATGCTTAGATCTCAACTTTATGACTTGACGACCCAAAGAGCCACTGGCTCTACCTCATATGACATATCACCCTCGAGCTGAACCGTGCTGAAGTCCAAAACATGAGATGGGTCACCAACATACTTCCGGAGCATCGACACATGAAACACCAGATTAAAACTCGATAAGCTGGGCGGCAGAGCAAGTCTATAAGCCACCTCTCCAACCCTCTGAAGCACCTCAAAATGCCAAATGAACCGGGGACTCAACTTGCCCCTCTTCCCGAATCTCATAACACCCTTATAGGTGATAGCTTTAGCAATACCTTCTCCCCAACCATAAAAGACACATCTCGGACCTTCCGGTCTGCATAACTCTTCTGCCTAGACTGCACCATGCGAAGCCGCTTCTGAATCAACTTTACGTTATCCAACACATCGTGTACCAAATCTGTGCCTAATAGCCTGGCCTCACCCGGTTCAAACCAGCCAAACAGAGATCTACACCTCCTACCATATAAAGCTTCATACGGAGCCATCTGGATACTCGACTGATAGTTGTTATTATATGCAAACTCTGCGAGTGGAAGAAATTTGTCCCATGAACCCCCGAAGTCTATGACACATGCACACAACATGTCCTCCAGAATCTGAATAGTGCACTTTCATTATCCTTCCGTCTGAGAATGAAATAATGTGCTCAACTCGACCTGAGTACCCAACTCCCTTTGCACGGCCCTCCAAAACTGATATGTGAAATGAGTACCTCTATCAGAAATGATAGAAACTGGGACACCATGTAACGGACAATCTCCTTGATATAAATCTCAGCTAACCGCTCCGAAGAATAAGTAGTACCAACAGGAATGAAGTGCGCGGACTTGGTGAGCCCATCCCCACTAACCCATATAGCATCAAAACTCCTCGAAATCCGTGGAAGGCCGACTACAAATTCCATGGTGATCCGCTCCCACTTTCACTGCGGGTTATCCAACCTCTGATGTAATCCTCCCAGTCTCTGGTGCTCATACTTAACCTGCTGACAATTGAGACACCGAGCCACAAACTCAACAATGTCTCTCTTCATCAGCCTCCCACCAATAATGCTGTCTCAGATCCTGATACATCTTCGCGTCACTCGGATGAATGGAATACCGCGAGCTATATGACTCTACTAGAATCAACTTTTGAAGCCCATCCACATTAGGCACGCATATCCGACCCTGCATCCGCATAACCCCCCCCCCCCCCCCCCCATCGCCAATAACTACATCCCTGGCATCACCTCGCCGAACCCTATCCTGAAGAATGAGCAAGTGTGGGTCATCATACAGCCGCTCTCTGATTCGGTCATAAAGAGAAGACCTGGAGGCTACACAAGCCAACACCAGGGAGGGCTCTGATAGATCCAATCTCACCAGCTGACCCGCTAAGGACTGAACATCAAGTGCTAAGGGTCTCTTTGCTGGTGGAAGATATGCTAGACTCCCCAAACACTCTACTCTGCGACTCAAGGCATCGGCCACTACATTGGCCTTCCCCGGATGGTATAATAGTCCTTGAGAAGCTCCAACCATCTCCTCTGACGCAAATTCAGATCCTTCTGCTTAAATAGATGATGCAGACTACGGTGATCAGTGAAAACCTCACAATGCAGCCCATACAAATAATGACGCCAAATCTTCAAGTCATGAGCAATGGCTGCTAGCTCGAGATCATGCACTGGGTAGTTCTTTTCATGAGTCTTCAACTGGTGCGGGGCATAGGCAATCACCTTACCCTCCTGCATCAAAACACAATTGATGCATGTCCTCGAGGCATCACAATATACAGTATATGAACCTAAAGCTGATGACAATACTAACACTGGAACTGAGGTCAATACAACCTTGATCTTCTGAATGCTCTCCTCACACTCGTCGGACGACCTGAATTGAGCACCCTTCTAGGCCAATGTGGTCAAGGGAGATGAAAATCCCTCCACAATGTGACGGTAATACCCCGCCAAACCAATAAGGCTCCTAATCTCTGTAGCTTAGGACGGTGTGGGCCAATTTTGCACCGCCTCTATCTTCTTCGGATCAACCTGAATACCCTCACTGGACACCACGTGCCCTAAGAAAGCTACTGAGCCAAGACAAAACTCACACTTGGAGAACTTTGCATAAAGCTTCTCCTCCCTCAATCTCTGTAAAGCCACTCTCAAATGCTGAGTGTGCTCCTTCTGGCTACGCAAGTACACCGGGATGTCATCAATTAACACAATAACAAGGGAATCTAGGTACGACTAAAACATACTGTCCATCAGATGCATGAACGTTGATGGGGCTTTGGTTAGCCCAAAAAACATCAACATAAACTCAGGGTGACCATAACGAGTCCGGAAAGCTGTCTTGGGAATATTAGAATCCCGAATCTTCCGCTGGTGGTACCGAGATCTCAAGTCAATCTTAAAGAACACCCTGGCCCCCTGAAGTTGGTAAAACAAATCATTAATATGAGGCAAACGATACTTATTCTTGACTGTAACTTTGTTCAACTGCCTGTAGTCAATACACACTCTCATGGAACCATCCTTCATCTTCACAAACAATAGTGGTGCACCCCACGGTGACACACCAGGCCGAATGAACCCCTTATCTAGGAGTTGTTGAAGCTGCTCTTTCAATTCCTTCAACTCTGCTGGCGCCATACGATAAGGTGGAACAGAAATGGGCTAAGTGTCTGGCACTAGATCAATATCAAAATCAATATCCTTGTCAGGTGGCATGCCTGACAGGTCGACAGGAAACACATTCGGAAAGTCACGGACAATAGAGACACAATCAATAGTGGGAACCTCAACACTGACATACCTCACAAAAGAAAAATATGATAAACACCCCGTATCTACCATATGCTGGGCCTTCAGGTAGGAAATCACCCAACTAGGCACATACTCAATAGAACCTCTCCACTCAACCCTCGAAAATACTGGCATAGCTAAGGTCACAGTCTTAGCGTGACAATAAAAAACAACATGACACAGAGATAGCCAATCCATGCCCAATATCACATCAAAATCAATCATTGTAAGCAACAACAGGTCCACTCGGGTCTCCAGACCCCCAACAGATATCACACATGACCGATGCACACGGTCAACAACAATAGTATCGCCCACCAGGGTTGATACATGAATCAATGTAACTAGAGACTTACAGGGTATATCAAAAAATTGTGCAAGATACAATGAAATATAGGAATACATAGAACCAGGTTCAAATAAGGCCAAAGCATCTCGACGACAGACTAAGACAATACCTATGATCACTCTATCTGAGGCCATAGTATATGGCCTGGCCGGAAGTGTATAAATATAAGCCTGACCTCCACCTGCATGACCTCCCCCTCTAGGGAGGCCCCTCGCGGTCTGACCCCCACCCCTAGCTATCCAGGCGGTTGGTGAAGTAACTGGAGCCGAAGTCGAGGGTTGACCCCTCTGCTGAGAAGACCCACCAAGGCGACGAGGGCACTGCGTCCATACATGTCCAAACTCTCCACACTCGAAGCAACTCCCTTGAGTTGGAGACGGCGACTGAAAGAAACCGCCGACACCAGAATGGCCACTAGAAGAGCCATGCATAGAGGAACCCTGAACTGATGGTGCTCGAGGTGTGCTTTTTGCTGGAAGGGCACTGAATGAAGAATGGCCCGATTGAGAACTGCGGGGACCATGCCCCAAAGATGCACCACTTAGGCTGGACGGACTGGCTGAGGAGGCCTAAATGAACGGCATCTACTATGTTGAAACTGTCCTCTGGAAGGAGCACCGCTGAAACTACCAGATCCACGAGGCCTCTTGGCCTCCCTCTACTCTCGCGCATGGAGGTGAACTGACATAATATCTCGAGCCGCACCAATGGGCCAACGCCTCTCATAAGACTCGCACCAAGTAAAAGCAGCCCCAGAAAACTGAAAACTGAAAACTGGCAAACGAGACCCTAGTCGTGTAGAGTATCCCTGCAGTACGAAGCATTCTCTTGTACTTGTCCAGAAAACCCTCGGCATCCTTTCCCTCAACACCACTGAACGTCGGAGCCTGAAGTCTACTAAATATCACTAGCTTGCGCTGCTAGTCATCTAGCATAGCAAGAACCACAAAATCCTGAACTGGCACACCTGGCTGGGCTAGAGCTGCCCCCGGTGTCTGCATGCCATGAGCAACCTGCTCATGTGTCCGGAAAGGGGGAGTCTGAGTGCCTCCCCCGGCCTGAGAAGTAGCAGTAGTAGTATATACAACAACTGTCTGAGAAAGGCTGGTGCATACAGTCATAATCTGAGCCAGGGTCTCCTGAAGACACGAAATAACAATAGGCACTACCGGTGCCTGAGCCTTCCCCACTGGAATATCTACGGCGGGAACCTGATCCTGAACAGTAGGTGGATCCACGGGTACTACCCATGCTGCTGTGCGAGCTCCACCCCTTCCTCTGCCACGTCCTCGACCGCGCACGGGTGTAGCTGGTGCCTGGTCACCCTGATCGATACCGCGCGAGTCCTCACCATCTGTAAGAGAAGGAAAACAACAAAAGTTTAGTTTCAGGAATCAACAGATTCGCATAATAGAATTCAAGAATGTGAGATTTTCCTAAGGGTTATGCAGCCTCTCGAAGATAAGTACAGATGTCTCTGTACCGATCCACAATACTCTGCTCAACCTGCTCATGGCCGGTAACTCCTACGTAACCTAGGGCTCTGATACCAACCTGTCACAACCCCAAATCCTAAGCCGGTTGTGATGGCGCCTATCATGGAACTAGGCTAGGCAGACAATCGCATGTTAACATAATATTTTTCATAAATTCCAAAATTGTTCTGATATTTCACAAAAGTCTTTAGATTTCAACAATTCAACCAAACACACCAAATAAATAGTCTAGCTACTACCCCATAACCTGGGAGTCAACCCGTCACGAGCATCTACGATTAGTAAAAACTAAACTCTACCGTCATAATACATCATGTCTCAGAACGAGGAACTAATACAAGAACAAGAAAGGGAAAAGAGAAAGTTGTGGACAATGAACAACTACCTCAAGATCCCAACTCCGGCTCTGTGAGAGATGTAAAGAAACTAACGCTCGGAACCAACAACTGTAACTTTAAACAGAGGTACAAGGAGTAATGTCTCAGTAGTAATGAAAGTAAATAATGTCTAAGGCTATGAAATAATTAAAAGCAGTCATAAATGCACAATAACCGAAGTCTTTCTCCTAGAAAACACATATAAGTATTGTAGCATTCACAATTTGCATTCAGTAAAAACACCCTTGAAAATATATGTCTTTGCCACGGTTACCATAGAAGTCAAAATAGTTCAGTTTGAGTGAAAGAGTCAAAATTCATGAACAGTTTCTTTAAGTAAAAATAGGTGTAATAAACTGTCCCTCGGGCATATAACCACTCAACATGCCTCACAATTCTCCCAGTATCAGCTCCTAGGGCTACCTCACAATCACTCATGCCTCCCAATCTCTCATCACTCGGCACTCGCACTCAGTAGGTACCTGCACTCACTGGGGGTTTACAGACTCCGGAAAGGCTCCTACAACCCAAGCACTAATATCAAGATATATTTCGTGGCATAAATCACTCAGGCTCTCGACCTCTCACATATCATAATAATGTAGCATGCTGCAGCGTGCATCCCGATCCATAATATCCTCACAATGTTGGCACTCGGACTCACTCAGTCAGAAACTCTCCAAAAGTCACTCGGGCTATCAACAAACAGGGTACTCGACCCGTAATAATATTTACATCACAAAATAGTGTAAACAAGTATGAGTTTCGAAAACAGTTTAACATGGAATGACTGAGTGTAAATCATAATCAATATAGTGAGGAATATCAGAAAGTAGCCCTCAAGTGGTCTAAAAGGGTCGGCACAAGGCCCCAAACATGGCTTACAACCCAAATATAACAATAGTCTGAAAACACGATTTACCATAAGTATTAAAAGTAAATACGCAACTCAATACTTGATACGAGAAGGACGAAGTCCAAATCCCCAATTAGTGCACGCCACACACTCATCATCCAGCGTGTGCGTCACACCAATGTAGTGAGAAAATACTGAGTCCGGGGTTTCATACCCTTAGGACAAGATTTATAGTCATTACTTACCTCTAACCGGCCTAAATACTAATCCGTGATACTCTTGCCCCTCTAATCGGCTCCCAAATGCTCCGAATCTATTCAAAACTAAATTAATAAAATCAAAATATTGTAGGGAGACGAAACCCATCAAAAATTATCACAATTAGGCACAAATCCTAAAATTGGCCAAACTCGAGCCCCGGGGCAACGTCTCGGAATTCGATAAAAATCACAAAACCGGTATCCTCATTCTCCCACGATTCTATGCATACCAAGAACATCAACTATCAAACTGCAATTGCCTCTTCAATTGCTCAATTAGAGTCTTCAATTTCCCAAAATTCCCCAATTTTGGGTTTAAATCCCAAATATTTCAGGTTTAATTGCTTAGAAATTAACATAGAATTGAGTTTTGAAGTCAAAAATCTTACCTCCAAGTGCTTCCCCTTTGATTCCTTTTTTAATCTCTATCAAAAGCTTCAAATCCGCCAAAAAAATGGTAAAAAATTCTTAAGGGTCGCAGATATGGCCTATTAAATACATGTGTAGGGCAATTTTGGATTAATTAAACCCCAAAAGTGGGGATTACAAATTTTAACGATAAGGGATTCCATATATCTTGTAAATAAGTCACTTACGGGTGAAAGAATCAACAAGATTTCATATGACTCATTTAAAGAATGAGGTAGATTGGCATGACTTTGCTTCAAAAAAAATTTCATACAAAATGATACTGCGTAATAGCAATGGGATTTTGCGATTCTATGGGCGTACGATTCAATATTTCTCAATAATTTTATACGAATTTTTCCATACTTCGATCCGCTGTTACCTGTCGTCACAATTGATATGTGTTAGAGGGATTGTCATGAGAATCAGCTCGGGTATGTTAAGGCTAAGCACTTCCTTCATTTTTGGCATGATCTCGTAATTACATATGTTTGGTAACGAGGCATAAAGAGAAATTCATATTCTGAAATTTATGTATATTTTCCTAGTCTCATAAGTTACAATATTCTCCCTTATCGAGACTACATATTCAGTAGTATTGTCTCATTCCACTCAAGAGAATAGAGGGTCTATATATATATACAGCATTACATTATTCTCACTACCATCGAGCTATAATCGATGGGCAGGCCCCTACTGGGCAACCAATGATCAGATGGTAAGTTATATATCGAGCCTACTGTAGCCGAGCATCTATGAGTCAGCCCATGATGCCCGAGATACATAGCCTAGTATGGCCGAGCGCCTATGAGCGAGCCTACTACGACATAGCAGTTATATATACCGAGTGTTATAAGGCCGAACAACTATTTTACTTACTATATTGAGAAATTTTAGTCACTATCAGCAGGAGAGCATATCTTCAGATTATCTTTGAATCCGAGTTACTTTCAGTTATTATATTATCAGTTCGGTTTCAGCTTTCAGTATATTTCCTTACATACTCAGTACATTATTTCGTACAGACGTTCCTTTTCTGGGGGTGCTGCATTTAGTGCGTGCAGGTTCACACAGATACACGGTTAGACCTCCTTGTTAGGTGTTTCCCGAGTTCAGATTGATCGGTAAGCTCCATGCCCTTCGGAGTTGCCAGGTGTAGAACTTTATGTAAATCTTTTGTATATATGTATATATGTTATGAGTAGGTCGGGGCCCCGTTCTGATCACAATATATCCATGAATAGAGGCTTGTAGACATATCCTGTATGTTAGTGAAGTATGTTGAGCTTGTAGGCCTTTTTGTATATTTTGTTGGTTTGCTTGCTGTAGTAGTTATGACGGCCTTGTCGGCCCAACTTTATATTGATGTTTAGTCATCATTCACAACTGTCTTACAATGTGACCCATGGCAAAAGTATGACATTATATGTTCAGCGTCCCTTAGTTGCAAAGTTAGGTGAGGCTCCAGGTGCCGTTCTTGCCCTTAGATTCGGGGCATGACATCTTTCTTTTATCTTATACCAAAATCTTATACGGCTGTATAATTGTGAACATATATTTGGGTTTTAAAATATTTATCTTGCACGACATGCTGATTTGTCTGTATCCTCTTGACTAGACATAACTAGGCACTTCTAGAATCAACTAATAACTGCTCATTGTCCCATTCTCATATCAATACTTAACGTAATCTTTCTTGGTTATTTCCTTTGTCTTAACTTACATCTCGCACTGGCTCTTTATTATCAATAACATCCCGGCCGTAACCCTTACTTCTTCTCCTTGGCGTCGTGCTTGCTTAATGTTCTGTAATAGTAGCATATACGTAGGAGCCAAATAATTGTAATCTCATTCCTTTTTTCATTTTTACCGCATTCTTCCTTTGCCATTCCGTAATAACTAGAACCACTTAATGTTGACTTAGTGACATGTCACCCCATATTCCCCCTTTTAGGGGAGTACTAAGAGTTGGAGCCACGATGTCTACCTATAGATGTTTTGCCTTTTCATCTTTGACGTCTTTTCACATCATCGATGACCTTTACTCGCCTTGCGGTAATCCCTCTGTACCAAGGATAATAAAATTCATTTCTCGCGAGGGTGACACTTAGTATAACTAGCACATAGAGTCCCTTAAGATTAACTTTTCCCACATTGCTTGCTTTAGGGAAGCGTCTTCCTGAATGACCTTTAAAAGTTATTCTTCTATCGTCCATTATTTTATTGACATAATGAAATCTCTGAAGTTCCCATGATGCTGACTATTATCAAATTACTCAGTCCCTAATTCATGTTTAGTTTGTCTTGTTTACCAGTACATAATGATTTCTATTACTCTAGGGTATAACGTTTCTTTCTGGTAGTCCCATTGGAGTGACGAGCTTATTTCTGAAAATGAGGATATGACTTTATGGCCTATATTCTTTTGTTGTCTCAAGGCCTATCACCTCTCGTCTTTCCATTCACTTCACTATAGACTATGTAATACTGTCATTTTTTTTTTCTACTGTTGTGAACCTTGTATCACATCTTAATCATAACTTCATTTACTTTCTTCTTATTTCCCTGCTAAAATTTACGCTTATAACTTTATTCTGAAAACTCGAACATAAATTCATTTGCTTTTAGCTCCCCTTGCTCCATCTATTGGCTCTTTGAATTTGCTAACATTATTTTTCTACTAGGGACGGGGGCCACACTAAAGTAATATTTATCCCTTTCAAGGCTTCCAGTGCCTACTTTTGTAGTACTCATATCTAGATGTACTATTCTAGAGTTCACCATCTGGGTATCTTACAAGGAAAACTATTAGCTCATTTGCAATATCCTTCAGAAATGTCAACTAACGTAAACAACCCATCCACCATGTTGGGTCACTCTTACCCCAGCCGGATCCTGATATCCGTACTTCTCTTATACTACTTTTGTTAGCCCCTATATGGCATAAATGAGATGGGTGTGGCGAATGTTACATACCTCTGTTATTGTTGAAGGTAACTTAAAAGGCTTATATTCCTCTGCCTGAATTGTAAATACTAATAATATTCATTAACTGAACGCCTTGTACCCTTCTTCATCTTGCTTCTATTACTTGTTGAAAATTGTATCTATCTTCTGAATCTCTCATTGCCTTTCACCGTAAGGGTGGATAGATATTCCTGCCTTAAGGCTCCTTATCAAAAGGTTTACACGTCTTAGTACACAAATGATCTACTGATGACCTTACATTTACTCAGCTTAAGCATCATGGAAAATCGAGTTCCTCTGACTCAACTTTTCCACAGCCACATACAACCTCTTACCAATTGTCTTTCTGGATGTAGGTATCGTCGTATTACAAATAAAATACAATTTAGGAGTTCTAATTCTTACAACTGAGCTCTACCACATGATCTAGAGTAAGTACAGAGAGTGATAGTCCAAAATACTCTGTAGCCCCCTGCTTATAAGTGTGGTGCACGACACAGCTATAAACAAGACTCTACTAGACACGGCTTGTAGACTCCCCAGGACAATACTGCTCTGATACCACTTTTTTCACGACCCAAACCGATGGGCCGCGACAGGCATCCGGTACCTTACTCAACCGATTACCAATGTAACATATCTTTCTTATTAGATCATCTTAGGTAAGTGGGCTAGAAGGAGTGTCATTAGATAACTAGAGTAAACATGAGGGAATATCCGACATAGAACGACCCAACTTGATATAGAAACTCATACTCGTGACATATAAGCCTATAAGCCAATGTAATCCACTATATACTTAAAATATAGGCCGATAAGGACATACAAGTATCTGTATACATTACATCTATATACAAGCCTCTAAGTGTACATACTGTTCATAAAGGTCGGGATAGGGCTCCCCCATACCAAACAATACATGTCTAAATCATATTGACCAAACAAGCAACTCCGAAACAAACAGACTGCATTAACATCTTCCGCTGAACTGATAGCGTACATGGAGAACTCTCGACCTGGCTATCGGGACATGCATTCATGAAATACAGCGTCCCCAGGTAATAGGTACGTCAGTACAAATAATGTACCGAGTATGTAAGGAATGGTAATAAGTAATAATAGACATTAGAGAAACATGGAGTAAAAGACTCGACATGTAAGTCTGAATAGCTCTGTAAATCATGAAATACTATAGTGTCATGCATATGCGTATGAATGTCATGTCGTGCATAGGTACATGTGTTCATAACATCATCATGCCCCTGAGGGCATCCCATCACATCATCTAAGGCATTGTGGGAAAAATCATCAACATATACCAGCTGATCAGGTGGTGGTGCGTATATAATGCCGTAACCTTTTCCATATCCCATATACATACATACATATATATATATATATATATATATATATATATATATATATGTATGTAT